>APFE030551356.1:20073-97122 GCA_000404065.3 Pinus taeda
TAACTTTCTTCTCTGGCACGGTTCTAGCTTGTGTAGCGGCCCAAGTCCAGTTACAATCACATGCCATATGTCCAATGTTATGACACTCGAAGCACTCTATGTTGTCCATGAATAATAATTCATGACTTCTTGCAACATTGCTTCTCGAACATTAACGAGGACCATTAAATATATCTTTGTTATATGCCCTACAATATTTTTCCATGTGCCCAAATATTGTACAAGAATAACAATAACCAAGAAATATACTTTGGTACCTGGGAGAAGAAGGTTTCCTTGATGTAGTTCTGATGTCTTTTTGCCTTGGGATCCTTTGATGATAACCATTGCTTCTTGCATCCTTAACACCATCTGCATTTCTTCTTGGAGTAAGATTTCTTCCAATGTCCACTTGACTCTTGAATTTGCTGGGAGCATCAACATTTCTTCCTGGCTTCCTCACTTCTTTGTTGTTTGAAGCATTTTCCTTCTTGCTTGAGGATTCACCTACATAGCCAAGACTTGATTTATCAAGGGGAGACATTTGATGACTTAGGATGTAATCTAGGGTTTGAGAGATTTTCAAGTTCTTATTCAGCAAGTCAACTTCCTTTTTAATAAAGACAATTTCTTCCTTCATTTTCTTGCATTCTACATCCTTCATCTTGGTTCCTTCACATGATTGGGCCTTAAGCGAAGTGATTTCAGATTTTTACTTGGTGATGTCATCATCCTTTTATTCTAGTTGGCATATTATGGTGTTTCTCTTCTTTTCTGCTTCATCAACTTGTCCTTCAATGTATGTCAAATCCTTCATCACCTTCTTAGCTCCTTGTGCTTGTTTCCTTACTTCTTCTAGTTGAGATCTAAGGGAGGAGACCTCTTCCTTGTATTGACCAATCTCTACTTCAAGTTTGTTCAAGCTTTTGTGCCTTTATTCAAGGTGGATTGACAAGGTATCTTCTCATTTTTTTGCCTTATCCAATTGATTTGTCATGGATATGACTTCTTCATGATGCTTTCTCTTGTTTTGATGAAATTCTTCCTTAATATTGGCGAGCTCCTCATCTCTTTCTTGTTCTTGAAGCTTGACAAGGTCAAGTTCCTTCCTTGTCTTGTCTTGGTCACCAAATTGCGCTTTCTTTTTAAGTTCCTCATTTTCCTTTTTCAAATCGTTAATCTCTTCCATGGTAGCCAAAAGTTTAGTGAGGAGATCTTCTTCAAAATATTTTTCATTCTATTCATCTTCTAGGTCTTCTTTCGCCTTGATGTTATCACTCTTATCTTTGCCTTCCTTGATGGGATTTGGATTTACTTATCGTTTTCCATCATTTTCTTGACTAGATATCATTGTGAATACTCCTTTTGAGCGAAGATCATGAATTTTATCCCATATGCCTTTTGTTGGCGAACATTTTTCAAAATTGGCCTTCATAGAATCAGGTAGCCGTTTCAAGATTGCTTTCATTGCTCTTGTATTATGTTCCTTGGATTCTGCATCCATCATGCTATCAACAATCACTGATTTCCAGGCTTAAATGCCTTGAGTCTTTAAGAAATTCCTCATTCTTGCCTCCCATAGATCAAAGTTTCCATTGAACAATGGAGCCTTCACAACATGATTGACTTCAATTTCAGTGGTTGAGGGAGGCACATCTTTAGGAGGATTGGAGACTTTCTTCCTTGGCTTCGGCATTTGTGTTCTAATGATCAACCTTCTAGTTGTTAGGCTTTGAGTGAATGTACTGGCTCTGATTCTGATTGTTGGAAATACTGAGAAGGGGGTGAATCAATATTTCTTTTCAATTGTTACTTTTATCAGTTAGATCACTTATATTTAGAACACAAAATGAACAATAGAAATAACTACTTTCATTAATATAATGTTTACAATGAATCAAGTACAATATAAGTAGGGCTCCAACCCTTGATGAATAAACCCAGGCTCCAACTTGGGATGTGCTAAGCACCTACTTGGACTTTAGTGGTCCTTAGCCATATATGTTTTACACCTCTAGATTCATTATTGTTGAAGGCACACAAGTTCCATACTTCTTTTACCCAAAAACTTCACTTATTCACATAGGTCTAAGGTTGCAATAGGTGAGGTCGTCATCACTGGTTAGTACCCATCACAAAAATTTACAATATTGTCATACTTGTGTCAAAGAGTGCTAACTCAACTATCAATATGAACGAAACAAGATAGCACCAGTCTGAACCTCTGATCTTCTATACAATCCTAGGTTTGTAGCACTTGATCCCTTAATAGGATTGTCTCAAAGTCCGAGCTGCTGTAGGATTCTCTCCATAGGTCCGAGCCCTAATTCTGGACTGCAATAGGTTCGAGGTTTGGTTTAGTTGTTCTAAGCCTTAATCCAAGGTAGCAACACAGATCTGAGCCTCAAAACAACAATGTTGTTCCATCCTTTCATAAGAGGCTTGTCAATTCTCCAACCCATTGTCCAATCAACCCTTAGACACCCTTTCACAATATCTCTGTCATCAATCCCCAATTCTGTCCCCTTTTCCGCAGCTTCCACAAGTATATAACCCTTGTTATATGGTTCACAAGATGTAAAGTCGATTTCTGAGTCACTTGTAGGATCTTCACTGAGTTTTCTTAATAAAAATAGAGGTCTAACCTCTTATGTATATACCTATTCGTCCTCACAATGAACAATCACGTCCTCTAGGGCAAGTCGACATGAATTGTCTTAACACATGTCGGCTCAATATGCAGAGAATTAATTTAATCTTTAAAAATCAATTTCTCCTAAACTATTAGGAGTTTCGGGTCATATAATAGCTCATTGGAAAGGAAAAATTATGCTCTATAAGATGGTCTAGGTATCATGGTTAGATTCTGCCTCTAAGGAGGTGAAAAATATTTTTTAATGTGATTGATCGTTATTTAGTGCAGAAATGGAGAGTAGGGCTTCTTCATGGTGATTCCTTCGTTAATAATCATGTCCTTGTCATGTCCTTATCTTCATAGTGTCAACATGTCATCATCATGATTGCCTTCTTCATTGTAGGGACACCATCATGTCCTTGATTGCCTTCTTCATCACCTTGTCTCCTTCAACATTAGTGGAGGTACATGTCATCATGTGTATGTCATAGAGCTGCATATGTAGTCTTCCAATTATGTTCTTCAAGTGTTGTCCACATATGTCATCAATGTCATCAAGGCATGATTGAAACTTCTTTTCGTATACATGATTGAGAAAGAGTTATAGTCATCCTATGGCATCTTCAAGAATAATTGCCATTTCGGCCACTAGCATATTGACATCAATGACAACCTAGATTAACAGGGCAGGTAAACCTATGTAGACTAAGTAATGAATGTTGTCCCAAGGGGGTCTCATACATTAATTTGGCATTTGACTAGGTTGTCACCTTAAATTATATTATTATTAAAAAAAAAACATTAATGAAATATAGTAAAACAATGGAAATATGCATTACTCTTTGATGCAGCTTCAAACATAAACACAAGTAATGTTAGTGTAGGTAACATAACATTGTTTGCAAATTTTCACGGGGATTGAGAAAGGGAGTAGGGAATTATGTTTTTATGAATAAAATTTTATCAAAGTCATTCTTTTCATGTGATTGACCTTCAAGGTAATTATATATGTTTGGGATTCATATCATAATTCATTCGCTCCTAGCGACATCCATTTCATTAAGCTTTACAATTGAAAGGGTTTACGAGCAAGCAAGTATACCATTGCATTAGTTTGATTCCCACCAACTCTTATGAATTAACAGGGAGCACAACGTTTAAACATACTAACTTGCAAATGACAAAGCCACACTTGAGTACATATTTTCGAGAGAAGATGGAGGAGGGATGATGGTTTTCTTGATACATTCTCTACCATGATGAGAAATTATAACTTTGGAGTAAGATAACTAGGTTTAAGATGTAAAGGGTCACCTACAAATAGGTTTCTCAAATGATTATTAAAGTATTGTTGATTCATGGCATATAAAATTAGCAAAGGACTAGGGAAGATCAATCTTCGAGTTCCCTTGAATGAACTCTTAAGTATCAATTAACTATACATTGATATGTGTGCCTGATCAGGTGCTAAAGAAAATGGCTTAAAATTCAAAGTTGTCAAATAGGTGTGGAACTTGAATGACTGCATAGTGCTTGCCATCCTAAGTTCGACGCAACTCATTTTCCGCAAAACAAACTCCGTATGCTTCCAGAAACATGTTCTGTTTGTTTTCCTAAATAGGCAAATTTACAAAAAAATGTAGACAATCCAATCAGTAGTCCGTACTGGCTAATATGATGTTGATTGGGCATGCCTACATGGCAGGGTGATTGTGCAAGTGATGTTTGACCTCTAACAAATGGTGTAGTGCCAAGTGGCACGGTATTATTGGTGATGATTTGGACGAGTTTGATTGGATGGTTGGTGACCAACCATAGGCTGCCACATGGCTCGGCCAGGGGCCGCCATGTGGTAGCTTGAGGGCCACCAAAAATTCATTTTAAAGTCCGGGTAGTAGCGGCGAGGTTGAACCCGCAACCTCCAAGCGACAAGACCAAGCCCTTGCCAATACACCATCATTTAGTTCATAGTAAACTATGGTTTCTGCACATATTTAAGTTCATGTGTTGCGCCATCCGGGGAAAGGGCTAGCCATGGGGGCCAACCCTTGGGTGCACCGCCCAATATTACCACCAATGGAATGGAGTGGGGGCCCGACTGGCGGGGGTGGGCTGTTGACCTTAGCCCAGGGTACATGGCCCCCATGTGGCCCAAAATTTTCGGATTTAAGGCCTTAGAGGGCATTTAATCCATCTGACAATTTCGCCTCGAATTAGCGAAATCGGCGCTCAGTTAGTGGAATTGGGGGCGAATTTGTAGGATGGTGTTAGATTTTGGGGAAATAGAGGTGTGATTAGCAGAAAGACTTGGGGAAGCCATTACTTCTTTAGTTTTTGATCAAATGAGGAACTGAAAGAGGTTAGACATTTATTTTTGGGCATTCTGGATCCATTGGAACATGTTTCAGAGCTATACGAGCATTGTAAACTAATGTATTCACACTTTTGAGCATAATAGAGAGGGCCAAGCCATTGGAAGCTGAACCAAGGAGAAATAGCCTAGGCGGGGTGAACTCCTTCATCATGTGTTGTTGTGATATTATTTTGGTGATGTTCATGTTTGTTATATGTTGTTGTTCAGTTATTTTTTTTTTATGTTAATTTGTACATGAAATTTACATAAAAGCACTCAAAAACTCATGTTTAAACTTGCAATTAACCTCATGAATCCTTAAGCACTTTTACATATTCTGAAGAGCAATTTAGCACAACAAACCTAATTTTCCCATTCATATCAATGCCACCTTTACCTCAAGGAAGTTATTGGACCAGGGCAAGTCAATCTTCAAGTTCCCTAAAACGAGCCCTTGAGTATCAATTGAATACACATGCCATTTCCACCTCAAGAAAGTTTTTAGACGAGCTTTCTCAAGATTTCATGCTTGGACAAGGTAAGATTATCCTAGGTCTCTAAAAATGCATTGTACGTAGTAATGCTTGATTTGGAGTTGTTACCCTCAATCTTTTTTGACGCGCCTTTATTAGTATGACAGATGCAATATTTCACCCATGTTTAGTTTCCATTTAGTGAGAGCCTCTTTATTCATGTGAGGCCTATCACCTTATTGTCCTTCTTAGACTTAGAGGTGATATTATTTCACACTTAAAATTTTGCGACTAAAGTTTGAACTTAAACTTTCAACTCTTTCTTGTCTAGTTTTAATGGTAGCATGCTTCCTATGTATTACTATGTTAAACACTTGTGGAAGAAGATAAGGTACAAATCATACAATGGATTCTATACAGTTGGATTCATTATTTAAGACATACCCCATGTTGATACATAAGGAAAACATTATTTTCCTTTCATTGTATCTTACAATCCTCCTCTCCTACCTTGAGCTTCTGTTGGAAGTCTCATCAAAGTTTAGTGTGAAGAATTGGAAATGATCATATTAGGTATATGATTTTTTTAAAAGAACTTCTTTGCAACTTATGAAATGTTTGACTAGATATTTAGTGTTTTTAGTTTTTATTCTATTTATGTTTAAGATTATGTTTGTTAAATTTGTTTGAGCTATTGTGTTTTGCCTTGAAAGTACTTTATCATGTAACTTATTTTAAATTTGTATATATATATATATATATATATATTTACGTATATTTTGATATTTAATTAAATTAGAGTTAAGATAAATTTATGTTGATATGATACTAACATATAACAATTTAATTTAAAAATGTTTATATCCATGCTCCTATATTGAAAGTTATTTGAATTGATATATTTGCTCTCCATGTGGAAAAAGTTGTTACTTTTGATTTATTGTGATGTTAGGTTTGGTGTTCACCATGTAATCCATAAAAAGGATTCATTGAAGATAAGTTAATGGTCCTAACATCATAGAGTGATGGAATTAGTATTGATTTTTAAAAACAAAGCTCATGGCTCAAATGTAGTTTTAGGTTTATTAGGGAAAGAAATTAGTGTCTTGGGACGGGCATGTTATTACTTAGCAACTTATGTAACATAGTTAATTATGACCATGGTCACGATTCTCTTAATGATGAGTTAGTGTTGTTAAAGTCAAATTACCTTTCATTTTTGCTTATTTCAATAAGGTATTTTAAAACATAGTCTAAAGACCCTTTTGACATGGCTGACAGACATAACCACCACCACTTCCAATCAATTGGTTTAAAATGAAGTTATTTTCTCAACGCACTTGATTATAAATGGAAATAACATTAAACAAATTGGGTAGTGAAAATTCTAAATCTCCTTTTCTCAAATAAACCAGTCTCAAGGACTTGGCAGGATCCACAAAAACGATGGAAAAAGAAGAGAAAGGACCTACAAGATGATGATCAACTTCTTTTAACCTTTGTAATAGGTGTTAGAAATTACAACCTTTGTATTGTCTTAATTTGACAAGCTTCCAACATGTATTGAATTATCAAAACTTCTTTATTTTTAAATTACACACTCATGCCTTTCTCTTAACATAATAAAGAGCTTAATAGTTGTTTTTAAGTTACATTTGTTGTTTTTTATTCAAATATTTATTAAGTCATAAAATATTTGTTATGATATAAAGTATGTGGTATGATATTAAGATATCATATTTACATATCACATTTACATACAAAAAATTTAAGATACATTTTATAACTTAATATGGATGGAATGTATTATAGAGCAATCTTTAAACACTTTTCCACAATTTGCAAATGTTACATTGTTATCTAGTGTAAGCCCATAAACAACTATTATAAGATCTATCCTAATAAAACTAAAATAAATATTACAACATCTATCTTAATAAAACTAATAAAAACATTGAGCAAAACATTCAACAAAGACAAGTAACTCGAAAAATCAACCTTAAACATTTTACATAATAGTCAACAATATTTAACTACATAAATTAAAACAAAAAAATAAAATATGTAATATTTATACATTAAACAAGTCCTACACAATAGCTACTACTAGCCACTTAGTTTAAACATAGCTAAATTAAAATAATAAATAAATAAAATTGCATATACTACATGCGAAAAATAAAACATACTTGAGTAAATAGATGGTAGGAATTTCAACAATTAAAACCCTAATACACCATACAATTTTCAACTGCTAAAACTCATTTTTGAGTTGAAAAATTATGCATAATTTCACCAATGTATAATGAAAAAGATGGCTAGAAAAATCTACAATCAACCCATGGTTGTCCCATGAAATTTCCAATGTCCACAATGACATCTTTCGAATGAGAGCTACATTTTTCTGTAAAACAAACTAGTTTGAAGACAAATCATTGTACGAATAATTATTGTGTAAATTAATAATAATACGTATATTAACAGCGAATACATAGCTATAACTTGTATAATATTAAAACAGGTGAGCTCGTTGGGGTCAACTTGTGCAGTGCAACACAAAATGATATAAGACTGATTTGTAATGCACCAGGTGCTTATAGCATAATTTTTGCAGAAATCTACTATTTCAGAATTTTGGGACAACCGATGAGGAGAGATTTCAACAGAAATATAAATAACCACACAAAGTCACAACTAAATCCTAATCAATATAGATGAAAATATGAATATGTAAAATGTTTTTTTAAAAGCATACAACACAAAGATATAAATAAAAATATGATTACATTAAATTATTTAGTTATAAACAAATATAAAATTTAATCTCACATGTATTAGTTATAACAACGATAACAACTATGTTGAATAATGATAATGCAATAATCATATGGATCACATTGCCAACTTTAACTTCACAAGTTGTCATTTTCTAGACCTCTGATAAACCTTGAGTATAATGAAGAATCAGATTTGTATATACAAGACAATGGGAGAAAATTTCACTAGAATTTTGTTTTAATTTTATTATTATTTTTTAATTGTTTATTACCAATTTAATTATATTATTGAAATATAAGTTTTATTGTATAGTTGTTGTTTAAAAGGGAAAAAAATTATAAAAAGGTGAAAGAGAAACATAAAGTCAAATTAAAAATTGAGAAAAAAAACTATGATTAATGGAATTGGAATTGAAAAAACATAAAGCTATAAGAAATGAAGAAAAAAGTACAAGTCAAATTAAAAAAAATTATTGAAAAAGTTTTTTTTAGATAGAGGAATGACCTGTTATAGAGTTTTTATGAACCCAACGTTTCAGACTACCAAGTGAGTTCATCATCAGGGATGCGGCAATAGATTTCCAAGAATTTAATGTGTACAAGAGCTATAAATAAGGGATATATAAAGTTATAAAAAAAAAGATAATAGAAAATAGTCGGCTCCCTATATACTA
This sequence comes from Pinus taeda, assembly GCA_000404065.3. Lineage (NCBI taxonomy): Eukaryota > Viridiplantae > Streptophyta > Pinopsida > Pinales > Pinaceae > Pinus > Pinus taeda. The sequence continues at coordinate 28,965 of APFE030551356.1, forward strand.
GTTATCATTTAATTAAGAATAATTTAATTTATTTAAATGGATAATTATTAATTTATTAACAAGATAGAGGAGTAACTTAATAATTAATTTTATTATTTGGTTATTTTATACTTTAATATGAATTAAATTATCTAAATAAGGTTTAAATTTTTTTGTTAATTGTCAATAAAATAATTAATTGTTTGATTAAAAATAAATAAATTTAATTATTTTAAGTTATCATTTAATTAATTGGATTAAATGATATAATTAATTAATAGTTTAAATAATAAATAAATAATTAATTTCACTGATGTAATTATTATGTTATTACCTTGAGTAAAATTTTCTTCTTTCTATATATAAATTAATTGATTGATAATTCTTAATATGTTAACTAATTAACTAATTTGTTTGTATAAAAAAAGAATAGAATTAATGATTAATTTTATTATTTATAATTGTTAATTTGATATTTATTAATTTAATTAATTAATTTTATTATTAAATAATCCTTATAGATTTGGTGAGTTATTTTGTTATAATATTATCTATGATTTCTAGAGTTAATTTTTAATTGTTTAGATTTGAGTAATTACAACTATATGCATTTTAATCGTTATTTTATAATGTTATCACATGATTATATGTGAAGTAATCAATTACTAATTTATGTATGTATGATTATTGTTCTATTGTTCACATAGGATGTTATAATTGATGATTTTGTTAATTACCTTCTTCTTCTTCTTTTCTTTCTTCTTTCTTCTTCTTTCTTCTTTTTTTTTTTTTTGTAAGGAGGAGGGAATAGGTAATTTTTAAGGGAAAATAGTTAATTACTGATTTTTTAAGATTTCAAGTAAAGGTTTCCAGGTGTTGCTTAGTTTTAATCCATCGTCCCGATTCAGGTTGTTCTTCCTTTTTTCTATTTCAATGGCTTTTTTGATTTTTCTTTTAAGATAGTGGTCTTCTTTTCTAACCAATTCGACTTCTTCCATGCAGATGTAATGAGAGGAAGAGTGAACATGTTATGCTAAGGCTGATTTAGAGGTCCTTTCTCTTCTTAAGTCAGCAGTGTGTTCTTTAATTCTAATATTAAGAGACCTACCTGTTTCACCTATGTATTCCTTACCACATGAGCAAGGAATCACATAAACAACTTTTTGAAGTTTAGGGTTTATGGGATCCTTGACTGAGTTGAATAATTGTTTGATGGTGTTAGTAGGGGTGAATGCTACGTTAATGTTATGTTTATTAAGAATTTTAGTGATTTTCTGAGTGGTGCCTTTTATGTATGGAAGGGAGATCTTAGGAGTTGATAAATTTTGATTTTTAATATCATTGTTCTTCTTGTTTAGGGATAGTTGCATGGCTTTCTTGATGGTATTTCTATTGTAGCCATTTAGTTCAAACACCTTGTGAAGATGGTCGAGTTCATCATTTAAATGGTCAGGATCAGATATTCTGGCTGCCCTAGCGGTTAAGGTCCTAATGATGCCAATCTTCTGTTTAGGGTGGTGATGAGAATTTGCATGTAGATATCTTTCTGTATGGGTTTTCTTTCTATAGACTTGGAAGAGACCCATCTCTTTTAGTTAGAAGGATATCAAGAAAGGGAAGTTGGTTGTTATTTTCAATTTCAATAGTGAATTTTATATGGTCAGACAGGCTGTTTAAGTGATTGAGGAACATGTCTAGTTTTTCTTTTCCATAACTCCACTTGGCAAATATGTCGTCTACAAACCTTTTCCATTCTTCAGGGGTGTATGGAATGACCTAAGAGTTTTTTTTTTTTACTCTTTAAACTTTGTCATCTTAAATTGAAAATTTGGAGAAAAAATTATAATTTATGGAAATAATAGAAAAATAATAAGAAAAAAAATTTAATTAAAAAAAAGAAAAAAAAAGAAAAAACAATAAGAAAAATTTATTTATTAAAAAAAAAAAAAAAAAACTTGTAACTAATAGAAATGGAACTATTAAAAACCTCTAATCACTTTCTAAATAAATAAATTTAAATAATAATAAAAAACTAACAAAAATTGATTTCACAATATTAAATTACAAATAAGTGACATTATTTTTTTCATAAAAACAAAATATATAATTAAATGAAATGATATTTTAACGAGACTAAAAATAATCCATGGGACCATTAGTTCCTTGCTTTTTGCCTTTTGCAATTCAATCATTTTTTTATTCAAATTGATGACACATTTCCACTGCCCCAAGCGCAAAATGTACACACTTATTCTTCCCAAATTTCTTTAGGCTTTCTGTTTCACACCAAAGTTAATGCTAGTTACCTTTTAATTGAACAATAAAAACATTTACCCTCCAAAATACTATCTCCAATACCTCACCAAATTAATAAAAACCAAATATTATAATAATAAAAAAAACCACCACACCATAACTTACTTAAATTAACTATAGTTTCATTTATCCCTTTAAAAATGTTAAATCTGAAGGAGCATAAAATTTCAGATAAGGTACATTTTCCTAAAACCAATAAAGTACGTTTTCCTAAAACCAAAAACTAAAGTAATAGAAATGAAAAATAGGGAAATGCCTAAATATTTTTAAAAGATTAACTTTATTCTTAAATAGGTTGTTCTCTTCTTGCTTGCGAGGATTCTGGCACGAATTTGTACCATCAAAAGGTTCGGCTGAGCACAGTTTTTGCTTCTAATACCCGGCTACGCTTGAATCTGAATCTCACATTGTTTTCAGCTTATTTACGGGAGTTTCTGCGAATTTGGTGGTGTTTTGATTGGTTTTGGTCCACTCAACCGTTTTTTTTCTCTGGACCACTGTATATGTTCGGGTTCTCGTTCTGAGTAAGTATCTCCAGCTTTTGTCTCGGATCTTCGTTTTGTTGGCAAACAGTGATGTTTTTGTTGCTAATGATGCTGTTAGTAAGGTCTTTTTATTTTGGGTTGTGTTGATGGTGGTCGTATGGGGAACTATTTATTATAAACCCTAGTGGTTAGTAAAGGCAAATGTTTGTTATTTCCGCAGTCGAATCATTGCAGAATGTGTTGCTCCTTCTGTCATTTCAGGGTAAAACTCACTAGCCTACACGATTGCCGGGTTAATGTGAGCCTCACTGGTATATTATTGAATGAACAGTTGTAAATAACCTTCTGTACATATTGTGATATAATTAATAGTTAAATGGCCTATGGCATATCCGTTTAGAATGCGTTTCTGATCATTACTCGAAACTGCGTTGAGTGACTGGCCTGAAAGACTCTGTTGCTCTTATTGCATTTTTAGTTTCCGATCAGTAATTTGAAATCATACCTCATACTAGATATTGAAATATTGAATTATCTGTGTGGTAGGGGCATTCCATTAACATCAAAACTGAATGATAACTTCTCGGCTTGGACATCTTTTAGAAATGCTGGCAAAGCACAGGGGCCTACCTAACGGATCTTAGGTCCAGACCTTCCCCACCATGTGAAATGTCTTTAACCCATGCCCAATCGCTTCAGTACCTTCCTCCCTTGTTTTTTGGGTTTAAATTTATTTTGGATGAAATATCTGGGCAGATCCAGCCAAAGGGATCACTTCCCACTTTCTTATTAGTAGAGCCTAACCCCGAGGGCATTGAAGAGAATGGACCCCGTGACCTCACATTAGCGAGGCACTTTAGCAACGGAACTTGATCAATTGAACTAACTTTTGGGGCTTTTTTTATTCTAGAGAAAATATTTAGGCAAATCCACCCAAAGGGATCACATCTTGCTGATTTATTAACAGAGCCTAACCCTGAGGGTGTTGGGGAGAATTGTCCTTGTGATCTCCCATTAGCGAGGTGCTTTTAGCAACGAGAACTCGACCAATTGAGCTAACCCTCCGGGCTTTTGGCTCAAGTACCTTACCAGAACAGAGAACTGTTTTTTTGAATGAGCAAACCGAGGACCTGCCCTTCCCTTGGGTTATGAGGAGCCCATGACTTTTCCCCATTAGAATGCATAAGCAAGGATGGAGGTAAGCAACTATGAAGAAGCAGTTTGTTAAACCCAATAAGTAAACAAGTCACAATCCTCAAAAAGAAATATAAGGTATGGTTAGACCTCCCTTTCTACTTCCAGGTAGTTGAGGCTTTGAAGTTTGAACTAAATGTCCAGCAAATATCTTCCAATACACTACACGTGTATTGACAACAAAAAGTTTCAACAGCATGCATGCCAATGCCCCTTTTAAGCCTGAATACTCCAGATATAACATTGTTTAAACCTGTAAGGTTTCGGTTTACAGTGAAGACAAACATGCTATCATAAAAGTCCTGGCAACTTTTTGTCTAATTGTCTCTTTAAGTAATTGTTCCTGTATGGAGAAGCTCATCATCACTTTAGAGACTAAACTAATGTACCTAAAATACCCATTTTATAGACGTAGAATCCGGTTACCTTGCAGTGTGCACTATTCTTGTAAGCATTGTGCCTTTCTAACAGAACCCATTTGGAATCTAGATTACCCAGTATGTTTACATTGAAGACAAACATGCTATCATAAAAGCCCTGGCAACCTTTTTTCTAATGGTCTGTCTAAGTAATTGTTCCTGTACGGAGAAGCTCATGATCACTTCAGAGACCATTGTACCTATAATACCCATTTTATAGATGTAGAATCCGGTTACCTTGCAGTGTGCACTAGTCTTGTAAGCAGTGTGCCCTTCTAATTGAACCCACATGGAGTCTGGATTACCCAATAATTATTACCATTCCTTAATATCACTTAAGCACCATGAACAAAAATAAAAGAATATAATAATATATTTTAACGGTGATAGGGATGTCAATGGTTGGTCAAGAGGTTTATCCTATTTTAGGCAAGGACTGGATAGAAGTACAGGAAAGGAAAAATTACGTACAGAGAAATGGACAAACCTATCTTGATGTGTGTGTGTAGAATTTGTTGAAACAAGGTCATGTTGTGTTGGCCTAAAGGTTCATTAATTGGCGGTGGCTAGGCTGCAATTACAATATCCATCACCATCAATAACATGCATTTTTTAACTAGCACCCTATATTTTCAGTAACATTCTTTGATATGGGGCAAAAATTTCCATCGGATCAATGCTTAAAAGAAGGAGAAGCAAGAAGCAAATTGTTATGTTTTCAATAGATCAATAGAAACCAACTAGAATTATAATACACCCACCAAATAGATAAACAAAGAACGAACTTAAGAATTATAGGGAAAACCCTTGAAGGTAGGGTAACATGTTGAATTATTCCTCGAGGAAAGAAGACACTCCACATGCAAAGCTTTGCTACAATTACAATATATTTCATAATACATCCCATTGAGTGGTTATACTTTATATATTATTATCTCTTTCCTAGAAACATTCCAAAGAAGCAACTCTATAGTAGGTGGAACCTTTTTTTGTTTTTGTTTTTGAGAGAAAAAAAATAATTATATTCCAATAAAGAGATATACATGTTTCAACCCATTGGGACTATAAAATTACCATCTTATTCCTAATATAATCTTGTTGTCAAGAGTTGGATTTCAATAAAAAACAAATGCATACAAAGATGGGGCACAAAAGCCTGAAAATTTCCAAATAGAATTCATTAACACAACATTATACCATCATAATGAAAATTAAAAAATAAAGTACATATTCTGAATTGTTTGACAATCAAACACTTGTGAGTGATAAAAGATTTGTCATGAAGAGACATAGGTTCCTTGGAAAGCTCATCTGCGTTTTGGTTGAGTTCCTTGTAAATGTGAGAGAAAGAGTTTTATTTGAAACCTTGCGTAACGTCTTGAATTAGGTTCATCAAAGATTGAAGACAAACATTCTAAATTTTTATTTTATCCTTTTCCTAGTCAATAACAACTTTAGAGTCCCCTAAAATACGCAATTTAAATAAACCAAGATGTTTAGCTTTGTGCAAAAGTGTCCACAACATTGTTATTGGAACCGAACTAGTGATCGAATCGAAAAACCCTCTGAATCATGAACCAGTGAAAAGCCAGACCAAAAATATAGTCGACCAAAAACACAAAATGTTCAAATTTTAAAGAAAAACTTATATATTCATGTGCATCCGTGGGAATCCAAACCATTATACACAAATAAGCAAAAGCCATAGCATCTGAGGGTGCACATAACCAAAATAGCATTGAGTGCAATCCATCTTTGAACCGAAAATACATCAACAAACAGGCTCTAAATGGTCTCTAACATCCAAAAAAAATCATGCTACAACAAATACCTAGATATCATAAAATCATTGCGTATATTGGTATCCTCATCATTAATATCACCCTCTAAGCATTAAAATTAGATTAAAAAAAATGTAGCATGCCAATTCAAGATTTTGTTTGAGTGATGGCTACATTTTTAGTAGGGTCATGAATCATGATAGAGGAGTTCGAAAACCAATGCCATTAACCTCAAGGTACATAAAGGGCTTGATGCTTTTGATTAGATACTAGTTCCATACCCTCGCACATGACAAAATGTAATGAAAACGTTACAATGCCCCCAATCTTGAAATCCTGAAAAATTGTTAAGTCTACGGAATTTTGAGTGAGATCTAAATTTTACTTTCTCTATACGAAATCCGATGAGGTTGGAACCATGTTCAAACATCCTAAGTCATTTCATGGTAATGTTAAAAATTAAAGTAAAAGTGAAAATGAAAGATATAGGAGAATGTCACTTTAAGAATTTAACATTACCATGAATTACATAGCAAGACTAGGGTCATAGGCTTAAATATCAGGCTACCCCACTCAAAAGTTCATGTTTTAAAGAAAAATGTGTTTGGAACATCTTTGGTCACTTTGTATGGAACCGACCGATTCGGTACAAAACCAGTTGGTTCGATACCGTATTGGCGAGTTCCATTACAAAATTGGCTAGTTCAGTATCGAACTAGCCGTCTCTGGTTCCAAACCTTGAAACCGACCGATTTGACCCCCCAAACTAGTTGGATCAACCAGTTCTGGTCTAGTTTCGGTAACATTGGTCCACAATGTTGCCAACTCCACTTTCATGTTGAATTGAGTGCAAGTGCATATCGAAGATGGAAGAAACACCAAGACCACACCAAGATGGGTGACCCTGATTGACTTTGTCGATAACCCCCAAGGGATTTCATAATCGAGAGAAGGCATAGTAGGATTGTGAGGCTCAGCCTTCTTCATCTCACATTTGAATCATAGTATTCAAAACTGCCCGGGTCGAATTGTTAAATGGTCAAACTAGATGGTTCATTAGGCTCGGAGGTCAACCCCGCCAATGAATCCGATTCGAGCCTAGGCAGACATTGGTTCGGTACCAAACCGGTCGGTTCGACCATAAACTAGCAAATCCTGTCATAAACCGGCTGGGTCATTACCAACGTGGTTAGATACCATATTTGTGGGGGGGTTTGGGACCACTGATGGTGGGTTTTCAGGTGGTTTTGGAGGAAACCCGTGGTGGTTTTCCCTTTAAAACAACTCCCTTGGCCATAAAACTAACTCCCTCGCTAAACACTAAACTTAAACAAAAAACCTAACTCAACCCTAACAATGCTGGCAATCAATGGTAATGTTAAATTGTTAGAGTAAAAGTGAAATTTATAACATTACCATGAAATGAATCAAGATGCTTGAGAGTGGTTTTGACCTCATTGGATTTTATATGGAGAAACTAGAATTTTAGATCTCACTCAAAATATAGTAGACTTAATGGTTTTTAGGATTTCAAGGTTTGGGGGATTACAATGTTTCCATTTGATTCTGTCATGCACGAGGGTATGAGATTGGCATTTGATCAAGAGCATGAAACCCTTAAAGTACCTTGATGTTGGTGGCATTGATTGTTGAACTCCGTTGATGTTGGTGGTATTGATTGTTGAACTCCTCTACCACGGCCTTAACAAAAATGTACCTTTCACCCAAAGGAAAATAATTGTTTAAGCATGATAAGCTTTTTCTACCATATTAAAAGGGTGAGGAGATGAACCGTTCACTCAAAGAAAAATCATTGGTTAGGCATGTTAAACTTTTTCAATTTCTACCATATTATAATGTTGAGCAATACAAGTATGAAGACGTTGAGCTAGATGATGTTTATTTAGCTCTTATTGATGATCCCATTTCTAGTAGTGCTGAATTAATGACGAGCTTGATAAGCGATCATGTTGATCAATGATTTTTGGTTTTGACGTATAGTTTTGCTACTGCTACTACTACTATTATTGAGGTTGCAGAGGAGTCTAAGGAGTTCTCAAACTTTGAGCCAGATGATGTTTATGTCGCTCATGTTGATGATCCCATGTCTAGTAGTGGTGATGAGTTTGATCACAATGAGTGATTATGTTGATCACTGATATGTAGACTTGTAGTAGGCCAGTGGCCCCATAGTTTGTAGCATTATTTTTGGACTCTAGAGGCCATTTAGAACCTCATTGATTATATATTTTGCTGTTGATATGCATTGCACTTGGTGCCATTTTGATATATTCACCTTTGCATGGTATATAGATGAACAAACTTTGCATATTTTGTCTCTATTGGTTTGGAATCATGGTTTTAAATCTTCAAAATAGTTTTTTTTTTTGTTCATTAAAATATAATTATTTTATGTATTTTTTAAAGATCAGTTCATTGAGATCGAACCAATCCATTTTTTCTGGTTTCGGTTAAAAAAATTAGTTTGATAGGTGAACCGGTTCGGTCACCGGTTTCGGTTTTACATATTATAATTTGAATTCTTTGGTCACTTTTTCAATCAAATCATAGACAACCCCCACCAGTATTGACTTGTCTTGAAAGATACATCTGTAATAAGCCCACTTGATAAATATGTAAATAGACAAGAAAAATGACCACAACTAGCCATAGATGCATTAAATAACCAATTTTTTATGCACTCCTCTAGAGTGAGTGAATTCTAGCCTACTGTAGGACCAAATTTATCAGCAATAGAAGCCCAAACTTAGGCAGTGAAAGAATAGGAAACAAATAGGTGAAGGATCGATTCCCAGTTTTTCATGCACGAAGCGCACCAATTGGGGTCGATTTGGCCTCTTTTCAAACCGTTATCCCATGTCAACAATTTATTGTTGAGAGCTAACCATAACAAAATTTTGTCTTCCAAACGTGAATGGATCTTCCACACATGTTCCCACCACCATAGCTTGTCTATAAGAAAATCCGCTTCAGCCTGTGCTTTCTAACTAATTTTTACAGTGAAATTTCTTGTAGAAGGATTTTTGGACTAACAAAGAGCATCCTTCTCTTCATCCAACTTAAGAAAACTAGAAGAAAGATTACTAATATATATGTTCCATTCATTAACATGATGATCTTGTAGACCCTGTGGATTTCCACCATACTCTTTCAACCTGATCATGATTTGCAGATTTGGCATCCCAAAGCAAGAATATACCCGATCTTGCAACTCACCTATGAGGGCCTCAGATAGCTTGAAGCTTCCATTAGTGCTTAGCCACAAATCCTTGCCAAGCCCTACCTTCGTATTATTTCCCAAATACTAGACAGTTTAGAAGTCAATAAGAGGAAAGGCAACCACGAATGCTTTCCGCACAATAGAACTGTTGTTTATAGACTTTTGGGGGGAGCAAAGTCGTTTTTCAACTTAAAGCCCACCAAGATACTTCGAGGCCATCATCCTGCACCAAGGAGATTTTTAGCAACGAGTTCTTGACTAAAGAGATAAATATTCTTGATGCCCCAACCCCCTAACCTCTTGGGCTAGGCAATCCTAGATCACTTGACTAGAGGAATTCCCTCTGATTGTTGATTACCTGTCTAAAGGAAATAAATAACAACCTTCAGGATTTTAGTGAGGATCAATTTTGGAACCTTTGCTATTGAATTCTAATACATCAATATACTTTCTAATACTACTTTAAAGAGAATTAGACACCCCTCCTTGATGTACATCTGTTAACCTGTAGTGAAATCCAAGCTTCAACATTTTATGCAACCAAAGCCGACCCTAGGAGTAGGCATTGGGCTTCAAAACAAAACCCAAATACTTCATCCCTTCATCCAAATGTTTATGAGATAAAGGGAGCGATGAGCTTAGCTGTCCTATGAATCATGTCGAGAAAAATGATAAAGTAGACAAGATTAGGCCGTATTGATATCCATTAATGTAGCAAAACAATAGAGATTTAAGATTCTTTTTAGTACAATTGAATTCTGACAAAAGCATGCGTTGAACATAAGCACATTGTCAGGGACATATAATGGGAAATCCATTCAAAAGGGGCCGCGTTTACACCTTTAAACTTCCCCCATTGCCTTGGCATCACCCATCAACTTACTTAGCCCCTTGGCCACCAAGAGAAACATGAAAGGAGATAGGGGGCAACCCTGCCTCAAGCATTTGGAAGAATGAAAAAAGTGGAAGGAGAGCCATTAATGAGAATTGCAAAAGATGCAATGCTTACATTGTCCATAATCTAGGTGACTGTAAAAAGATGCATCTTGTTTGAATCAAAACTAGACAAAGATCGACCCAACTGATCTTGTCATAGGCCTTGGAGAGGTCCAATTTAAGAACAATAGAAGGAAATTTCTTAAGCTTGATCAAATGGAGTGCTTCCTAAGCTAACAATATGACATTGTGGATTTTTCTATTGTAAAGGAAATCAAATTGTTCCTTTGAAATGAAATCACCAAGGAAGGGGTTTAAGCTTGTTAGCGATTAGCTTGGAAATGAGCTTGTAGATTACATTGTAGAATGCAGTTGGCCTAAAATCATTGAAGGAACTATCATCCTACTTCTTTGGAATGTGGGCCAGATGGGTCGCATTAAATGATCCAAGAATATTAGGAGAGTGTTGGGTCTCACAAACAACCTTTACAGGGCCTGTTTAGAAGATCACAGAAACCTTGAAAGAATTTCATAGTAAGGCTGCTAGGCACGGGAGTTTTCCCTTTTTGCATGGACCAGAGAGTGGCTTGGATCTTATTGTTTGAGACTTCTGCAAGTAAAGAGTCATTCATCTCACCTGAGACTTCAGGAAAAAGGTTTATAATTTGTAGAATCTCTTCAGTGGGACAACCAACAGGCTCTTTAAACAAATTGCCAAAATAACCTTCCTTGCCTCAACCTTTTCCATACAAGATGAAACAAAGGCCCCATTTTGATTTTCGATTTCCCAAAGTGTGTTAAGATTTTTCCTATAATTGGCAAATTTGCGGAAAAAATGTGTTATTGTCTCCTTTAGTGATCTAGGTTGCCCTACTTTTCGGATGCCAAGTCGCCTCCTTTTTAGCAGGAAAATTATGCCCAAGAGCCAGAAGAGATTTCAGGGGCACATCATCTTCTTCCGAAAGTGGGCATGACAATTTGTCCACCAGAATAACATTTATCTTTTGCTTAGTATCAGAGAGGAATATTTTGCTTAGTATCAGAGAGGAATGCATAGGATTTTTGATTGAAAGACTTAGCCCAAGATTTGGAGGCCTCCTTAACGGTCATTGAATATGCAAACAATTTCATATAAGAGACTCCAGAGTCCCCATGAACATGAGATCAAATACATGATATAATATTTTGATAATTCCCCTCAAGGAGCCACAAAGGGTTAAATTTTATTAGAGAAGGAGGCTTCAACTCTTTCTTTTCTGCCTTAATAAGAATTGGAAGATGCTCTGAGATGCCTCTTGAATCCATCCATGTTTTTATAGTCCAAGGACTTTTAAGGAGCTCTTCAGAAAAGACGAAATGGTCTAACCTCTTAGCAATGGTATCAACACCCCTCCTCTCATTCCTCCAAGTAGGGTTTATCTTTAGAGGTTTCAGGTCCATTAGGTGTTGGTCTTCTTATAAATGTCAACCTTTTTTTTTGTTAATTTTTTCTAAAGGATCACGTAAAGGATGAGCCCCCCAAACTTCTTAGAGCACCACAAATGATCACATTTAACACAAAGGAGACCCAAGGACATCAAATTTTCCCAATAAAGCTTTTTGCCGGAGTAGGGATTGTAAACACTAATTAGGAATCGAAAGATTATGGTCTTCCAATTCAACCAGGATACTGAAGGAAAGGGAAACATAGGAAATGCATTTCAAATTAGGATTCCAGGTCGTAAGAAGCCCTCTTGAAAGACCTTTAAATTCCATAGAACATTAACACCAATCCTTGAGCCAAGGAGAAAAGGATTCCTAGGCTCTTAATCCAACAAGCATTGTCTCCTAAATAAATATCACATCCTGTGAGCAAGCCCTAACTAGCAGTTTAAGGCTAATATCTTAGGGGCACCCTCGACCCCGCGAGGGTCGAAGGAAAGAACAATCATTGTTGCACCTTGCTCTGGGCATTCCTTGCTCCAAGGGCTCAAACAATTGTGGATTGTTTGCCACTTTGAATATCTTTTTCAACTTGAACTTTGGCTAAGAGATGCGATTTTCGATGCACCTAAGAGCTATGAGACTTATTAATCGCTAAACCTCTGATTTGAGCAGAGGTTTAGTTGGGCTACTCTTAGACAAAGATGGTTTTGAAATTTGAGAAGGGGGTCCGTGGGGAGAAACACTAGAGGTCCCAACTCCTAACACTGGGATACAGGAAGGGTGGCTTGTAACCATCCCATAGATGGCCTCTTGGAGCTGAGGAGAAGAGATGTAGGGAGAGGAGGTCAGGGAAATGCTAGAAGGTAGATAAGGGACCTCATCAGCCTCGACAAAAACAAGAAGCGAAAAAGAGGGGAAAGAAACACCAACATCCAACATCAATTAAACATGAGTAGAGGGGGAGAGACACTTGCATGAAGAATGATTAGCTAAGCCTTCGGTGCCCTTAGTCTATATCCTCGCGTCCATCACAAGTGGAGGTTGCTCACTAAAAAGTGTCTCTATACATCTGGGATTTTTTCTTGAAAACCCTCATTTGCCCTAGATTGTTGAGATTTGGATCCCTATTTTTCAAAAAGGGGGAAATTACTATAATAATCCAAGGTATGGCCAACCTCGTGACAACCATAACAATGAAATGCAATGTGCCAATAGTCAATATTTTGATTGCATGATGAATCTTCATAAATGAGCTCTATTTCATCCATGAGGCCATCCTTCAAATCTACCTCAACTTGCTTCCATATCCAACAACGATCCAACTTGGAGCAACAATCTTTTTCCAACTGTGGAAAATGCCCAATCTTATTGCTGATAAACTATAGGGCTTCAATAGTCCAAAAGGGGGGAAAGGAAGCCCAGGGAGAATGACCCAAATTTGCGTGGAAGACAACGTCTCACTTTAAGGGTCAAAATTAACCTCCTAGCATTTGAGGAGGAGTCTTGAGGGATCCTAGCTCTAGTTAGATTGTATTATGGAAGACATATTATTAAAATTGGCATCTAGGGCCAAAATCCACATGGGTCATCCTATTTATGACCACTGATATTTTTCTTGGATTCCTCTCTCTGAGAGATGTAGGATTGATCTAAAGATCATCCGATTCTGACATGTACAACTGAAGTTATGAATTTATTTTGATTATGGTCAAATTGTCAAGGTCGACCAACAAACATATGTAGGCTCAGAAGCCCAACAATCACGTCTATTCATCCTCAACGTTGAATATAAATAGAAGGTGACTTAGCCTCATTTGGATACACTCATCTTCACACTTCTCTCTCTCTCCTCATTGATTGGGTATGGATTTCTGGGCCTCTCTCTCTCCACACATCCAAAATTTTAGGAGAGCGAAATTTCAGGAGGCTGAAATTTCAGGAGACCAAATTTTTGGACAGTTTGACCAACATTGATTGCAACTAGGGCTGACCGCAGGTGGGCTGTTTGACCAGACTTTGACTGGGTTGAATTTGACTGTTTTGATCTTGTTGTTTGGAGGCCGAAGTTGACCGATTTGCTGAGGGTCAAATCTGCCTTGTTGACTTTTCTGGTTAGGGCTCTTTTGTTGCTGTTATAAATTATCAGATTTGTAAATTATACTATCTCTTTCTGTTGAACTATTGAAGACTAGAAGAAGATTTGATCAAGGGTTTCCCCACATTGGGGTTTGTCCCTGGTTGGTGCCACATCTTATGTCCTTTTGTCTTGGCTTGTCTTCTACTGTTTATGTTTATTGTCTATCTTTATTTTACTATCATGTTGATGTGATTTCTAATCTGAATATTGATATTGGGCTAATAGAGAAATTGAAGTAAAATTGCTCTAAAGCATAGAACATACCATTGTTGCCTAAAATTAACACATATCCTTACAATACCTAAAACCAAAACAAATATATCCTTGTCCATTAGATGGAAGGTAGGACAATATCCCATCACTGGAAAACAGTGTAGGGTAATTTAATTTTTAGGGCTTTTGGGTGTGACAATTTGCGACAAAATCCCCCTACAACCATTTTTCCAATCAGAGACAGGATGCTAGGTATGCTAATAGCCTCTCTCACTGCTATTCTGATCTTCTCCTTTCAAGCTCTAACACACCTTCTATTTGAAATACCATCAGATTCATTAGGGGGACCATTGTAACTGGGGGAATTAGGTTCTCTAGTTTAGCCTGAGATTGGGCAACACCACCTAGAGGGGGAGATGGAAGGGGTAGAGGAGAGGGAAGGGTGGACAAAGAAGGGTTTTGTGAGACTGTTGATGAGAAATTTTGGCATGATAAACCTTTGTCACCCTACACGGGGCTTGACAAAGCCAAACAGGATAGAGGAACACCGAGTGGCATCGTGGGAGGACCAAATGCTTCCAATAAATGTGCTTGTTTATCATGCTACATTTTGATAAATTTGAAATCTGAATAAAAGATATCACAAGTACCATTTGCATCATCCTCATAACCTATCTTCTATCTTCTCCTCTTCCATAAAGGAAAATGTCCCTCCCAGTGTTCATATTCGAAAGAAGAGTTGATTTTGGTCTATTATATTCATGATTATGGTTGTTGCATGTATGCACATTCACATATATCTATCAATAAGTGAAACCTTCTAGTAAGCCTTCTTACTTTTATTATTTTCACATTACTAATGGGCCTTATTTACCAAAACAGTCTCCATACATAGCAATACACAACCAACTATTTGTTATTATTACCCACATTAGGTACATTACATTCCATCCCTCGTTGCATGTTTTGTCCTTAAAACATGGGAAGAACCCATACAATATGTTCGACTAAGCAGTGTGGCCAACTGGCACCAAGCACGATCATCCATTTGTCCTAGTGAAACGTGAACATGGGGTCCATTTGCTTCCTTGCCACCTTAATTTGGACTTCGATGGCTCTTTGCTATGCTACTATAATATATCCATGCATTGTTGCTATTCCTCCATGTACCTCTTGATTGGTTGTCTTTTTGGAGCCATGTTGGTCCATAACAGTGTTGTGGATGCCCACACCCTTTCCTTGATGATTATTCTATTTCCATGTGGTGTGGTGGGGTTATACATCATCTCTAGCGCTTGGTTTTTCAAGCTTGGACTCTTCAACATGGTGTTGATTTGAGTTTTTTAGATCCTTGGCTTCCTTTTTATGCCTTTCTTGGGGTCTTCTTCATATGCTTCTATAGGCTTTGCTTCTGATTCAACCTTAGATTCTGTGATTATTTTCGCTACAATAGCTTCTTTAGGTGGCCTCGTTCGCCCTTCTTGCTTATTGAGAGAAATATCTTGCAATGTGATTTTCTTTTTCTTGTATGAAATCTTCATAAACTTCTTTTTCACATTAATATTAATTGTACTATTGATTCCTTCCAACGTTATTCGAGGGTAACATCCACATCATTCATATCTATAGCATAAAAGTCTTAGTGTAATAGATTTATTGATGGTGGTTTTCAAATCCTTAAATATTTGAATAGTCTCACCCTAAAGATTGTAGTCTCACCCTCAAGTTTTGTGCTTTGGATATGTTTTTTAGGAACTTGTAATTTTCTAGCCAAGTGAACTTTGATGAAATTATGCTCGCAACTAGGGTTAATAGAAACAATGACATCTCTTTACAAATACATCCATGAACCTACAATATAGAGTTACTATATGAAAATAAATCGTTGGTGCTCCCTTTATCATTTTTATTAGCATGAGACCATTTATCTTAAAGTATTTGTTCAAAGACTTCATTTGAAAGTTCCATCAATGTGTCATAGTTAAAGAACCTCAACCATAGTAAAGCATTAACTTTTAAAACTTACATTAAATTTCCACTTATTTCCCCACATTGACTTTCTTTCTTTAATGAATTCTTCAATAGTACGACCATTATCCTCTTTTTGTAAAATAACACATCTGGCTGGTAAGAATACCTTCAACCAAAAACCAAGGTTTATAAAAATAACTTACATTTCAAAGCATGTAATGTAAAATGATCATAACTTGAGGGATATGTGAAATTTCCATTATTGCAATTATCAGATATTATTCTCCTAACTTTTGCAATTTATTTGTCCTCCGTAAATTAATATTATGGCAAATAATGAATAATTGACAATTGCAATCTTCACGAATAAAATACGTTGTGGAAGATAAAGTATGTGTTAATTTTAGATAACAATGGTATGTTCTATGCTTAACACAATTTACTTCAATGTTCTTTTAGCAGCTCAATGACAATTTTCAATAATTTCCAGTAGCAATCACATTAGCCATTAATCACATTGATAGTAAATGCAGATATAACATAAAAACATATGCAGAAGACAAGCCAAGACAAGAGGGCACCAGTTTTGGCAGATGCCAGGAAAAAACCCCAATGCCGGGAAAACCTTTTGATCAAATCTTCTTATTATTATTCAATAGTTCAACAGAGAGAGAGAGAGTACAAAAGTCAAATAGATTAGCCCAATACAAAGCCAAATCAACCCTGTCAAATTCTGCAGTCAAACTTTAGCCCTAACCAGAAAGTCAATGCTAGGCAAATTAACAACAAATCATCTCCTTTGAAGCTCGGTCAAAGGCGGATTAATTCGACCTCCATCAAGGGTCAAAGTCAACCCAAAGCATTCTCACAAACGCTAGTCAAATTCAGTCAAACAATAGTCACCGCTCCGATCAAACAACCCTGAATTCAACACTGGTCAGACAGTCCCAAACACTTCGATTTCTGTCCCAATTAATGTAGCCTCAAGAGTGCAAAATTCTGCCCCTGAAAACACAGTCAAACTCGGTCAAAACAACAATGGTTAGTGTAGGTCAACGGTTTGAAAATTTTGTCCTATTACAGCCTAGAAAAAATAGTTCTCCTCGCTGCACGTGTGAGAGAGAGAGAGAAGATTCCCAAGCTGTACGAACCAATCTGTTGTGGAGAGAGAAGAAGGATGAAGTGAGTGATGTTTGAATAAGGAGAGATGTCTCTTCTATTTATACACTTTGATGTGGGTGAAGAGACACATCCATTGAGCTTCTTGAGCCTACATTAAGCTGAGGTCGACCTTAACAATTTGTACATGTGAGAGAATAAACTCAAAATCACACTTCTACTTATTCGAATGAGATGATCTTTATATCAAACTTGGACCTCTCGAAAAGGGGAATCTAATGCAATAA
Source organism: Pinus taeda (assembly GCA_000404065.3). Taxonomy (NCBI): domain Eukaryota; kingdom Viridiplantae; phylum Streptophyta; class Pinopsida; order Pinales; family Pinaceae; genus Pinus; species Pinus taeda. Next base: position 46,468 of record APFE030551356.1, read on the forward strand.
TCATCTCCATCATATGGGCTGTCCCAAGGTGGAATTTGGCCCTAGTTGCCAATTTTAACACTCACTCTCAACTAGGGAGAATTCCACCTGCCAATCCATTTGTCATCATCATGCCATCTTGTCATCATGTACCATCTATGTCATCTCTGCTCTGCTCTGCTCTGTTGAACCATGAAGTAATAATGAAGAAGTGATAGAGAGTGAGTCACAAGACCTTACCACTCTCCATTGACACAAGTCAGTCTTTGATCCTAGATCAAGTTGTTGAATACTGTGCTTTCAAGTCATAGGGAGTACGACAGTACACGCTGCATCCATCGGTAGTGCTATGGTCCCTAACCACTTTTCCCAACAAATTGGCCAGATGAGAGGTACTTCCCATGGGTCCTAGACTCCATGGGTAGGATGTATGCTGGGGCATCGACAGGAGAAGGTGAACCACTCATCCTGCTCATATGCCATAATAGAAGGTGAACCACTCATCTTATGCATATGTCAACCTTAGGGGAAGGTGAACCACTCACCCTACATACATGTCAACCATCATGGGGTATCACAGGAGAAGGTGAACCACTCACCTTGTACATAGCGCACCACTAGGGGAAGGTGAACCACTCACCCTATGGTTGCTCATAGCTCCAAGAAGTACCCCAAGCCCCTAGGAGCTCCCAGAGCTTAGTGTCCAACTCATGCGAGACCCTCATAAGAGGGTCTTTCCACGACTCCATGTCTCTCTCAGAAGGTTAAGAATGTGAGAATATCTGCAACCGGCTCATCCGTTTTGATGTGTTGGAGCCTTATTGCTCCTCGTTATACCATATCACGGATAAAGTGGTATTTGGTATCAATGTGCTTGGAGCGATCGTGGAACACAAGATTCTCTGAAAGGCGAATCTCACTCTAGTTGTCACAGAAGATCATGGTGGTATCTAGCATGTGCTCAAATAACTCACTAAAGAGCTTCCTCAACCAAACAACTTCACAACAGGCCATACTCGCAGTAATGTATTCAACCTTGACAGTGCTTAAAGCAACTGATTTCTGCTTCTTGCTCATCCAAAATATTGAAGTAGACCCCAAAGAGAAGCAACACCCAGACGTGTTCTTATGATCCACCACATTGGCAGCCTAATCAACATCTGTATATCCATGTAGCCTCAAATTCTCGGCTGTGTATCTCAGTCCATAGTGGATTGTGCCCCGGAGCTATCTCAAGAGATTCTTAGCAGCAATCCAATGAATGTGATGAGGCTCGACCATAAATTGACTCAACGTGTTCACAACGAATCATATGTTAGGGAGAGAGTTTTCCAAGAACATCAGGGCCCCCACAAGTTGAGGATACTCGGAAGGGTTCGCTAATCGGAGCCCAACAACATTTCCGCATAGCTTTTTGAAGTTGAGTTCCATCGGAGTAGACACGGACTTGCAATCCACCATCCCACATCTCTCAAGTAGCTTCACAATGTATTTTCCTTGAGAAAGGAGCATCTCACCTGGCTTTTGCCAGACCTCCAGCCCTAGGAAGTAGTGCATTAGTCCTAAGTCCTTCTTCTCGAATTCGGAAGCCAACTCCCTCTTGTATTGATGAATGAGAGGGTCATAACCTGTCAGAAAGAGATCATCCACATAAAGGACCAGAATGAGAGGCTTGTCCTTTTCAACCTTGAAGTATATGTTCGGATTAACTTCACTCCTTGTAAAATCCAGCTTCATAAGATAGCTATCTATCTTCTCATACCAAGCCCTTGGGGCTTGCTTCAACCCATAGAGGTTTCTTCAACTTGCATTCATGCGTCTTACGATCTTGAACTTCGAACCCCTCGGGCTGTTCTACATAGCCTTCCTCCTTAAGTGAGCCATGCAAGAACGCAGTTTTGACATCCTTTTGGTGTAGGCTTCATCCTTGAGAGGCAACAAGAGCTATAATCGAACGAATAGTGGTGTATTGGGCAACTGGTGCAAATATCTCATCATAATTCACTCCTTCCTTTTGAGATAAGCTTCGAGCAACGAACCTGACTTTGAACTTTTCAGCACTCCCATCAGCTCCATGTTTGATTTTGTAAAACCATTTTGAAGTGACCACTAGCTTATCCTTGTGTCTAGGAACCACATCTCAAACATCATTCTTCATGATCGACTGACATTCCTTGTTCATCGCATCCTTCTAAAATTGGTGCTTCTCGGCTTCTTTGAATGTACATGGCTCAGACTGTACTATGGTACTCATGGAAGCTAAGTACCCTTGGTACCTGTTCGGCTTCTTGCTTTCACGAAAGGTCCCCCTTGGTGCAACATGTCTCTCGATGTCTTCATGAGTATCTTTGAGCCACAAAGGTCTTTTTCTTGAAGTAGAGGGCTCACTAGGAGGTGGATCAATGGGATCCATCGGACCTTCAACATCAGGCATCAGATCATTTGTTGGAGATTCATCATGCTTTCCTGCATCATCATCTTGGTCCTTCCTAGGGATAGGAAGATCTCAGACTTTCGTAAGAAAAAATCTTCATTGAAAGTGACATCATGACTTATTTCCACTTCTCTTTGACTAGGCACATAGATTCTATATGCCTTTGGAGTTTCACTATAGCCCACAAACATTCCTTTCTTCCCAGATGCATCTAGCTTGTTTCTTTTCTCTTTCGGCACATGAAAATATACAGGATAACCAAAAATTTTGAAATGAGAAACATCGTGTTTCTTATTGGTGAAAACTTCTTCAGGTGTTTTGAAGTCCAATGCTTGATGCAGGTATTTATTTTGATCATACACAATGGTGTTGGCAGCTTCTCCCCATACAAAATTCGGTAGGCCTAAGTCAAGAAGCATGGCATGGGTGGCGTTTATGATAGTTCGATTCTTCCTTTCGGCAACACCATTTTGCTCGGGAGTATATGCAGTAGTGGTCACCCTCTTAATGCCAGCTTCTCTACAATAGTCATTGAATTCATTTGACTCCTATTTGGTTCCATTATCGGTCCTCAATATTTTGATCTTCTTCCTTGTTTAATTCTCGACCAAGGCTTTGAAAGAGAGAAACCATTTGAACACTTTGTCCTTGTCCTTTAAGAAATAGATCAATGTTTTGTGAGATAAGTCATCCACAATAATTGCATAGTACAAATATCCTGTCAAAGATGTTACGGTAACATACTTGATAGATCAAAATGGACCAATTGAAGAATGTTGGAAGTTTAACTTTCACTTGAGGGGAATGGTCCCCTTGTATGTTTTTCCGCTGCACAACCCTGACACACTCCTTCATGATCTAAGTTGAATTCAGGCATACCTTTGACCATCTTCCTTACATCAGGTAAGGTTTTGTAATGAAGGTGAACAAATCTTTGGTGACATAATTCGGATTGAAGAGAAGTATCGCAAGTTATTGCTCCCAACAGAATTCCTCCAACCTGATAAAGACTTTCAACCCTAAATCCAAGTGTAAATGCATTTTTCGCGTTCCTTTGCCAAACATGAAGCTTCCCATCAACGAATGTCACCTTGAAACCTTTATCTTCCATCGCAAAAATAGAGACCATGTTCTTTTTCAGATCAGGTACATACAACACTTCTTGTAAATGAAGAGTTTGACCTTGATTTAAGTGAAGAGTGATAGTCCCAATTCCTTTCATGGGATAAGTGGCATTATCCCCAAATATAATCTCCATATTTGTCTTCTTTTCAACTAAGTTTGAGAGGGCCTCCTTGTACCTAGTGAAGTGCCTTGAGGCACCACTATCAATCAACCAATGATCCAATGTATCTAGAGGAGAGGCTGTGGTGAGGGCAAAAATAAGATATAATTTTTTTTACTTATCCACAACATTAGTTTCTTCATACTTGGAGTTTCTCGACTTCTTGGGAGGATGGCCATTTCCATATCGAGCAGCGGGAGCATTCCTCTTTCCTTTGTTTTTGAACTTGTTGTTACTTTGATTGCTTTTACCTTTGTAGTTGTTGTTGTCATAATCCCTTGGAGTATCCTTCTTGTGAGGACACTCTCTAGCAAAATGGCTAGACTTGTTGCAATTGAAGCATCTTCTTTTTCTTCCTTCTTTGAATCCCAACTTGAACCCTTGACCTTGTCTTCTTGGACCAACATTGTTCTTCCTTTTAGCATAAACGAAGAAGGTGGTAGGATTATTTCCATTTGAGGGCTTGTCTCTTTCCATCATCCTTATTTCTTCTTGAGTGCATCTAACCAATTATCCATTAAATCCCGAAATCCTGTCATTGTTGAGGATGGTAGTGTTAAACACATCCTATTCTCTTGTAAGGCCTCCAAGTGCAATAAGAGTTATCTCCCTGTCACCAACAACTTCTCCAATAGATAGGAGATCATTCTTGATTTCGGTAATCCTCATGAAGTAGGAATGAATGGATTCTCCTCTATCCATCTTGATGTCTTTCAACTTGTTCTTGAGAAAGAGGACCTGATTTGCATTATTTACTTTGAACATCCCAACCAGCTTGTCATACACATCTTAGATGTTTCCAAATCAGCAATATAGGCAACCGAAGGCTTGTGAATAGAATCAACAATAATTTTCTTAGCTTTGACCTTACGTTTCTTGTACTTTGTTTTTGCAGCAATGGGTGCACTTAAAGGAGGCTCTACCACTCTACCTTTGACATATTCCATAACAACATTCTCTTCCAAAGTAAAATCCAGAGACATTTTCCATGTATGATAGTCGGATTTGTCCTTAAGCTTGTCCTCGGATTTGAAGTAAGATGTAGTTGTCATTGAGACTAATTCCAAGTTCTTGTCCAACAACTTCCCTTAGTGATTGCTTTTCCTCACTCTTGCTTGGGCTTTGTCTTCACCTGACTTTTAATACCATTATAATCTTAGATAACAATGGTATGTTTTGTGCTTAGCACAATTTACTTCAATGTTCCTTTAGCAACCCAATTACAATTTCCAATAATTTCCAGTAGCAATCACATTAACCATTAATCACATTGACAGTAAATGTAGATATAACATAAAAAGATATGCTGAAGACAAGCCAAGACAAGAGGACACCAGATTTGGCGAATGCCAGGGAAAACCCTTTGATTAAATCTTCTTATTATTGTTTAATAGTTCAACAGTGAGAGATAGTACAAAAGTCAAATAGATTAGCCCAATACAAATTGAAATCAACCCTATCAGATTCTGCAGTCAATTGTAGTCAAACTTTAGCCCTAACCAAAAATTCTACACTGGTCAAATCAACAACAAGTCATTTCCTTTGAAGCTCAGTCAAAGGTAGATTAATTCGGCCTCCATCAAGGGTCAAAGTCAACCCAAAACAGTCTCACAAATGCTAGTCAAATTCGGTCAAATAGCAGTCAACCTTGCGGTCAAACAACCCTGAAGTCAACGTTGGTCAAACAGTTCCAAACACCTTGATTACTGTGCCAATTAATGTGGCCTTAAGAGAGCAAAATTTTGCCCCAGAAAATGTAGTCAAACTTGGTCAAAATAGCAGTGGTCAACAGTCTGAAAATTTCGTCCTATTTCAGCTTAAAAAAGCAGTGCTCCTAGTCGCACGCATGAGAGAGAGAGAAGATTCCCACGCTGTACGAACCAATTTGTTGTGGAGAGAGAAGAATGATGAAGTGAGTGATGTTCGAATGAGGAGAGAGGTGTCTTCTATTTATACTCATTGATGTGGGTGAAGAGACCCATCTATTGGGCTTTTTGAGCCTGCGTTAAGCTTAGGCCGACCTTAACAATTTGTACATGTGAGAGAATAAATTCAAAATCACATTTTTGCTTTGTTTGAATGAGATGATCTTTTATCAAACTTAGACCTCTCGAAAAGTGGAATCTAATGCAATAATCATCTCCATCATATGAGCTGTGCCAAGGTGGAATTTGGCCCTACTTGCCAATTTTAACAATATAGAACTGAGAAATAATGCACACATATACAAATTGACACTGTTATTTATGGACAAATGTCCTTGAAAAAAACTCAAAAGGAAACCCAATGCAACAAATGAGGGTTTTATTATTAGTCAACAATTTGAGAAATTACAATTGGTTGCCTTTCATTGGCAAACCTCTAGCATGTTGATACATCAATGCTAGTAGAATTAGGGTATGATTTCTCTTTCTTGATAGTTACTTGTGAATTATGTTGGTTTCGTTTACTTCTTTATTATATTATCTTTCATCAAACAATTACCAAATTATGTGTGTATATAGGTCACAAGAACAAGAGACACAAGATGTAGGCACTTTGCTAGGGCAAAACCCTTATCTAGGGGAAACCTACTCAAACTTCTTCTTTCAGTAGTTAAGACGAGATAATCCAAGACTCTTCAACCTAGACATAGAATTCCCCCAACCACCAAGTCAGCGCTTCCTTCCAGCAACTTTGATCTAGATCTTCGACCCTGTAGCAGCAACACTTCGACCCAACAAATCCAAAATTTCGACCTTCCTAGTAGGAGATCTTCGACCCAACAAAATCCAGAACTTTGACCTTCCCAGCAACAGAACTTCGATCCAACAAATGGTCACTAACTTCGCATAAAAGAGAGAGAGAGAGAGATAGCCCAAAAAGATCGACTTGCAATCCTTCTTTCTTGTCTTTGAACTTCACACTTTTTATGCACTTCGTTGATGTGTATCGAACTTGTTGAGTTGATATCCAAATAGATCGAAATGTGCTTATATATAGCATCTTACGTGGGTCGAATTGTCCTCTTGTAGGTCGACTTCATCAGGCAAGGGCCGACTTGGTGTGGAGGTGACAAATTCCATTTTTGACTCAATAATAATTCTTTTTACACGATTCAAAAGCCCAAGAAGGGTCTCATTAAATGGACAACGCCTTTAATGACTCAATATAAAACCTAGAAGTCCTTAATGGGGCCTTTGACTTATAAAATGATGACCCAAGCATGAAACCCGTGCTTTAATAAGTCATTGTAATAACTATACAAATTTCTTTTTCATTCTTTGACTTAAATATAAATACGAAGACCGAACCTAGTTACATCCCTTCAACACGACAAACACTGATCTCCATTGGCAAAATAATTTGGGGAGTAACTGTCTACCTCTGCAACTCGATTTGGCTCTCTCTAGGCAACTCGCACTCTCCCAAGCTATTCGCACTGTGTTTGGGAAATCGACAATGCTGCTCTCCATAAATTCTTTTAGCCTCAAAATCTCCCTACTACAAGTCGTCTTGCCTCATGGACTGCTTTAGGCTTGTTATTGCTCAAACTAGCAGGTACTTGCTAGGTTAAGAGCAACCATGAAACTAAAGTTCACTGTCACCACAACTAAAGCTTCCTACTCTTTATGGACTTTCATCAATGGGAGGAGACCTGATATATAGAGAATCACTTATGAAGGATAGATCAACTAAGATGAATGTGAAGTGATCTCGGGTACCCTTTCCCAGGGGAGACTTAAGAATGGGACTTGCTTGCTTTTTAAGCAAGGTACAAAGATTTCTAGAAAAGGAGGATGAGGATTTAAGTACTAGGTTTAAGAAGTATGAATTGTAAAGGAGCTTCCCAATCCCTAAAATCCTTATGGAACTTGGTTTCCCAAATGGTTTTTGAAGTGTTGACTTTGACAAGATATGGGACCACATGGGATCAAGTGGACCTAGGTTAGGTCAAGAGGAAGGAGTTTAGCAACCAATGATAGACTTGACCTAAACAAGGAGGAGAAGGTGTCAAAGAATTGATTTTCACTTTGAAGGTGCAAAATGATCCCTATGAGGAACTAGCCTAGGGAAACTTAGGGCAAAAAAACCAATCTCGAGGCTAGGGCTTAGGATTTCTCACAACCCCACTGTCAGAATTCCCTCAAATTTGGAGGAGGCCTAGGAGACACACCAACGAAGTAGAGGCCAAGAGATCAAAATTTTTCTATGGGTGGATTGTTGGGAAAATGATGAGCATTAATGTGGCTAGACCTAAAATAAAGAAGGAGAGGTGAATAGAAATGTTTTTTTAAGTGATCACCTTATGGTAGACTAGTGCCTAATCCTTTGGGGACATTGGAGTCAAGAAGAATATGAGGATGAACTTTGTTTCTAGGTCAAGGAGGCTTCAAGGACAACTTCGCTTGTCATGACTCGTTAGGGCAAAGGAGAGCGACCTTAAAGCTTTTACACTTCATTTTGCAAGGTAAGATTACTTGTTAAGATAAATTCAACCAAAGAATTATCCCTAGGAGAATTCGTTTAACATACATGGCCCATACATAGAGATATGCTATATAGAAACATAATTTCACAATTTCACAGTAAATGCATGCAATAACTAGCCTTAGTATAGCGAATTCTCATTATCAATGTATGTGACAAAGTAAAAGAATAAACAACATTAAATTTGTACTTAGATGTAAGAGAACATATCTAACAACCATTAAACTTGCCAATCAAGAAGCTCCAAGATAAGAAAAGACAATCCATACATCAAAATTCATCCATGTTCCAAAATTTCGTCCACAAGGAAGGAAGAGAAATGAACTCTCATAATTTGTATTTATACACTGCTAATGAATTTGATTTAGCTATTTGAGCCTGCATTAGTCCCTAAAATAAAAATAATGTGCAAATAACTAACTTTTGGTTACTAGCCCACCAAACTAGCTCATAAACAAAATAACAAGCCTCTCAAGAGGTCGAATGATGAATAATACATATTGTTGGGCTTTCTAAGAAGCCTAATGAAGTCCATAAGTGCCATAATGATGAATAGGACTTCCAGAAGTAATGGACAAAGGGTTGGCCCCTTGTTCTCCACATAATAAACCTGTGGTGCTCCCATTGGGTCTCCAAGTAAGTCGAAGATGCCTGTAGACCATCTGTAAGGGCCCAAATGATGGTGTAGGTGATGCCACATGAACATACAAGTCCTGGGTCATTTGCCAAGTGCAAGGTGTGGGGTTGGCTGGGCAAAGATGAGCCATGTGCATCTTCCTCGTCCAATAAGTGAATTTCGAGGAATCTCTGAACATCTTTGGGGATCCATAGAGTGCTATTTATTGTTGTGGAGGCCCATGGCTCTCAATACACACCCTACATGTGCCAATGTAGCCCTCTGGAGGGTTAGGACCTCGTATAGGGAGACCAAACCCAAAATAGAGATCACTTGCAACCCTGCATAAGATCCAATGCGTCCCCTAACCTTCCAGGACAACAAGTCATCAAGGAAATCAAGTCAAATAACTTACAAACCATGGACAACATGTGGGGACTTCATAATGGCACACCCTTCCATAGTGGGCTTTGGCATGTGCTAATCTTTCCAAACTCCAAATGGGGTTAGCCAAGTATCTTATTAGGTGTTTTCTATTTCTAAAGGGGATAGTATGTCCAAGGTACATCCTTTAAAGGGCAGCGACATGTGATAGGGAGATGAATGGAGTAGGGGATGAAAAGCGGCAGCCCTGGGCCACATGTTGGGGTACAAGGGTAGCTAATAAAAAGGGAAGCCTATAATTGGGTATATAAAGTATAGGAGGGAGCAATTGTGGTACATGAGGTGCTTCGACCTTGGTTTTTTAACCCTTCTTTATATGTGTTTTGCCTTTTATGTTTTTTCTTTAATTGACTGCTTGGGGTTCAAGGAATAAGATCATGATGTGTGTGATATAGCAGTGGATACCCCCTTTAAGGTAGGGCAGTTCATTGCCCACCAGGAGTTGGGACTCATGGGTTCGTAAGTGATAAAGGAGGCTCATCAGGGCTTGTAGGAACCAGGGTGATGGCCATGATGATGGGGTAGAGCTCATGTATTGGCTTTGTCCCATGTGCTAAATGTGTTTGTCCTGACCATCTTTTGCATTTTGTAGTACATCTTCCCGTTGAACGTTTATTATGCTTTTATCTTTCTTTTTAGCTGCGTCAACCTCCGGGGCATCATTCCAGGCCCGACCCAAGGTGTAGGCAAGGGGAAGGTTAACCCTATGTGAACCCAATGGAGGAATGTGGACCCAAGTGGGAGAAATGATGAATGGGGTTATAATGAATGGAAGGGGAGTAATATATGTGGATGTGGGAGTGGGACCACACAACCAAAATCAGGGTTTCCCATGTAGTACCATCCCTAAAACCCGAAGGTTAGTAAAAGAGATCCCATAGGACTAGGGTTCAAGGTTAACATCCATATGAGGGCTAGGGAACAAGAACACAGACCTAGCCCACTCTTTCCGTCGAATCCCCCATTAATCCATGTGCATAAGTGTCCTTGATAAGCAAACTACAATACTCAATTACCAAATGGCAAGGCATGCCTTTAGGTTCGGGAGGTCTACCTTCAAACATACGATCATAACAAATGGGTGAGGGACCATATGGTTGGCTTAGGTGGTGGAGAAATGGCACAACGAGCTAATTGATGGCTGTTGGCTGTTGGCTGAGGATCATCTTGGAGAAAAAATTTCTCTTAGGGATATCTCCCACAAAATGGTGGGCAACATCTGGCTCCAACTGGGACGTGATCTCTTGAAGAAGTGGACAAAGCTACTTGAACGAGAGGTCACGAGAACTCCAACAATCTCTTGGTTACCGCAAACATGTTACGTGCGCATATAATAGGTGAAAAACACAGGGCATCATGCTTTTGCGACGTCTCATGATCGCACATGCTTGGATTAGACCCATAAAATTGACTCATAAAAGTAAATGCAACTTTTAAATCTAAATGCAGCTAATCTATCATGAGATATATCATATGTCATTAGTTATAATGCTAAAATTAGCATGCAAAGCATCCTACCCTAACATGCATATAATAATGCTAATGCTAAGTGTAATCATAAAGCTAGTGCAACCAACATATCATCATATCAATATACACATGCTTGCCAGTATGACTACTCATGTAGCAAATCCCGAAGTGGATGTTGGTACATTTGTATGGAGGATGAAGCTGGTGGGAGGTGGAAAAATATGATCTCCATTCGAGGTAAAAGGAAGCCCTAGGAGAAGGAGGATAAGCCAATGTAGAAGTGTAGGGCTTTCCCTCTAAGTACACAATGGTGGAATGAAAGATCATTCTCAACAACTCCCTATCACAATCATTGTTTATAATATCATGCTTTCTAGATGCCACAAGGTCGTGATGAGAGGGGAACGAAGGGCGAGGGAATGAAGGGGTGCAATAAATAGGTCGCTCAAGGTGATGGTCACATTGGAGAGGGGAGGTCATGGAGTGATCAAAACCCTGAGGGTGTGTCCAAGGAGGTAAAGCATAATCAATGAGGGGCTTTTCCTTGACACTATACTTGGAAGGGGGAAAGGGCTTACGGTCACTTGAGATCATATGACTAGGGGTGAGGGAATCACTTGATGAAGGCTCAAGATGATGAACAATAGAAAAGGTCAAAGGGGAAGGTGAAGTCTTAATGGGACCCTTTTCCTGAAATCCAACTCTAGAAGCTCAAGTGATTTGAATATACTCCCAGAATCATAAGGAAGGTAGGTATGAGCAAGTGCCATATCAATCCTATCATTGTTGGTATCAAAGATAAGGTCTTCCCAAAAAGGAGAATCAATCATCTCCAATTGCTCCTTTTCTTGCAAGGGAAAGTGGTAATTCTCCTTCCCAAGGGTATTGATGGATATGTCCTCATAAATAATGCTTGGGAGAAAGGGAGGACTAGTCTCAACCTCATGCTCCTTGTCGGTGTCATAAATGAGAGCAAAGTCAAATTGAGGGCCAACAACTTCCCATTTCTCTTGTTCAATATGGAAATAATTTCCATTGTCATCTTCTAAGGGGCTAATGGGATCACCTTCCTCAAGGTTCTCAAAAGGAGAATCATCGGGAGTACAATCCTTGAGAAAGGGAGAAAGGGAGGACCAGTCTCAACCTCATTCTCCTTGTTGGTGTCATAAATGGGAGCAAAGTCAAATTGAGGGCCAGCAACTTCCCTTTTCTCTTTTTCAATATGGAAATAATTTCCATTGTCATCTTCTAAGGGGCTAATGGGATCAACTTCCTCAAGGTTCTCAAAAGGAGAATCATCGGGAGTACAATACTTGAGAAAGGTAAGGTTAGTCTCAACTTCATTTTCCGTAGACTCATTCTTCTCAACACGTGTCCTCAAAATCATCCTTTTCATCATGTGGACCCAAGGAGAACTCGTCTTCCTGCTCATTACTTAGATTCTCAATGTCTTGATGATGCTCGATGAAGGCTTCCTCTTGGATGCTCAATGCAAGGTGTATTTGAAATAAGAAAGCCATCAACAAACTCTTTAATAGATGAGATGCTCCTAGGTTCATGATCATGTAGCCATGAGTTATGACCACCGAGAGATCCCATGAACAATAACATAAGGATGCATCAAACACGAGCAGCCCACGTACCACCCTTCTTGCGACATGATTAGGACGCCCTGGGATGTTAGCAATGTCCAAAGCGGGAAATTTATCAAAGAAAGGCAACATATTTGAGATATACATGAAAAATATGTAGGAGTTGTCAGGGTGAATTGAAAGATGCTTAGAAAAATGCTAGCTTCACCATATAAGCATCGACCTTAAAATTCAATGAAGAACTAGGGCTTTGTTCTTCCAATGGAGTCGCCAATAATGTTATGTTAATATTTTGTATGGGGTACAAAACACACGTTCCGTGTCCCTGGCAACGACGCCAAAATGTTACCGCTCAAACTAGCAGGGTACTGGCTAGGTTAAGAGCAACAGTGAAGCTAAAGCCCACTGTCACCGCAACCAAAGCTTCCTACTCTTTACGGACTTTCACCGATGGGAGGAGACTCGATATAGAGAGAATCACTTATGAAAGATAGGTCAACTGAGATGAATGTGAAGTGATCTCGGGGACCCTTTCCTAGGGGAGACTCAAGAATGGGACTTGCTTGATTTTTAAGCAAGGTACAAAGCTTTCTGGAAAAGGGGGATGAGGATTTAAGGCTATGCTGCACGAAACTTCAAAGAACTTGATGTTTCAGGCCGTACCTGTACCCGTACTTGAAACTCTGAAACTTGGCCGAATTTCGACTGAAACTTGACTATCATGTAATCATCTATTAGAGTAAATTTAGACTTGTTTTTCCTTTTAAATTATTCATCTATGGGTCTTATCCCTTTTTTTTGCAGATAATGTGTTATTCACTTATATATATATATAATTAATATATATATATATAGATATATATATATATATGTTTTTTTGACTGACGTTTCGACCGACGTTTCCATTTTTGGGAGGTGACGTTTTTAAACGTACCCGTTTCAGAAACTCCAAAATGTTTCGGCGTTTTGTGCAACTTAGATTTAAGGTCTCGATTTAAAACGTATGAATTAGAAAGGAGCTTCCCAATCCCTAAAATCCTTATGGAACTTGGTTTCCCAAATGGCTTTTGAAGAGTTGACTTTGACAAGATACGGGATCACATGGGACCAAGTGGACCAAGGTTAGGTCAAGAGGAGGGAGTTTAGCAACCAATGATAGACTTGACCTAAACAAGGAAGAGAAGGGGATCAAAGAATTGATTTTCACTTGAAGGTGCAAAATGATCCTTTTTTTTTTACCGCATGGTGAATCGGTAACTATCAAGCCTAATCCAGGGGAGACCCAGGATCAAACCTTATAGCTGCCACTATAACACCAAGAGTATATCCAACCACCTGTAAGTCGGGTATACTAATATCCTATGATTTTAGCAAGAGCAGACTCAGATGGTTTGGGGAGTCCGCCCCTCTAGCCGCCACCATAACAGGTCACTGTACTCCATGAGATTTGAACCTCCGTCTCTTGGGCTTCGCCCAAGAGGTCCTACCGTCAAACTGCACGTCACTGTACTAAGGTGCAAAATGATCCTTATGAGGAACTAGCCTAGGGAAACTTAGGGCAAAAAAGCCAATCTCGAGGCTAGGACTCAGATATCTCACAACCCCATTGTCAGAATTCCCTCAAATTTGAGCCTCTTGGTCTAGAGAAAATCGCTTTCTCTAGTTGTGTGTCTTCACCTCTCCCTTATTTTATCATCTTCATCAAGCCCAATACCCTAACCCTAATCTCCTTTTTAGAAAATTTAGGAGATCGACAATTGAGATCATTTCTAAGTCACTTAAATAATTTAATTATTTATCTTTAGAAATTGACTTAATAGTCCACAATAATTAATTGACTATAATTATTGTACTTTTTCTAAGTTAGACTTACGAAAGAAGACAATTCACTTTACTCCGTCAAGCAAGCACCTAAAGAGGCAATAAATCATCTTCTACATGTTAAAACACCAAGCTTATATATTCCGAAGCTACCACAAGTTTCAACAATATGCACCCTTGCTATCTATATGAGACACTTTGCATATTTGTATATAATGGTTTGGATTCATATGGATGCACATGAATATTTACATGTTTTGTTCAAACTTTGAATATTTATGTATTTTTTGGTCAATTGGTTTTTTTTTTTGAGTTCCCAGTTTTGGGGTCAACCAGTTCGATTGCCGCACTGGTTTTGATAACATTGGTTCATTGTCCATTATTCATTTTTAGTTTTAACTTTTGAGTCTTGACTCTAGATATTGATGAACTTAGACCAAGTATTTGACTCTGTCACTTTCTAGTATTTTTGAGTCTGAGTAATTTCAATTTAGTATTATAGTCTTGAGACTTTATCTACTATATTTCTTAGTACTAATATGATTCTAGAATAATGAATGATGAATTTTAATCAATGTGTAGAATATTTTACTAATTCTATTTCATCGAATAATTTATGACATATTAATCAATGTATTTCATTATTGAATTTGAATTTGAATCATGTTTATAATACACACAAACACACACCTTGACAGCCCCCCAACCCCCTTGAATTTCCCTAAAATTTGGGGTTGCTTCCACACACACCTTCCCCCCCCCCCCGGTCCCAGAAACTTGGTGGAACATTGTTTTAAACAAATATTTGAAGCTAGAAAAATAACCATTTGGGAGAAAAAAACATGTTTTTCCTTACAAAAAGTCTATAGCCTTGGGAAAAACTGTTAGTGTCCCTTCAAAGATGAAATTCCTAGAATTATAGTTGTCTAGTTCCAAAAGTTCTTTTGTTATAGCTCTGATACCACTTGTTGTAGATCTGATCTAGAAATATATGATATTATAAATAAACCCAAGAAATAACAGATAGGAATAGATAGAAATGATTCACTTTATTGATATCAAACCCTTAAGGTAGGACAACACCATACAATCACTCCTTAAGGAAGGAGAACACTCCACAAGCCATATGCCTGTTCATACAATAATCCCTTGACATTAGTCCTTAACATCCCTCCATGTGGAGTCTCTAGCCTTTATATAGGTCTCATACATACAATACCATGGGTCATTACCATGGTTCCCTCATACCATCGAACTAATACCATGGGCCCATTACATTATTATTAACTACTTGTGGTCCCTTACACGATATTGGTTAACCACCTTATTTATTACTATGGCCCATCCTATTATTACATTATTACCTTGGGTGCCTCCCTTTGTACCCCATATTATCCCCCCTAGGTATATAACATTCCACCCCCCTTAGCATGTTTCGTCCCCGAAATATGGGGAGAACACAAATAATAAGATCTACTCAAAGGAGTAGTCCACTGGTACCATGCACGTGCATTTAGCCATCCAAGAGAAAGGTGAACCCTCGGTCTCGCTGGTGCCTCACTCGCTTGAGATGGAAGTTGACCGTGGTAGCGCTTCTGTGTTGATGTGTAGTAGGTGGATCTTCGCTCCTCTCTATCTGTCCTGCGGGGGTTGTTGTCTTTGTGGCTAATTGGTTGCCATCTTGATGGTTGTCTTGCGGGGTGATGTGGGTGATGATATGTTGAAGCATTAACCCACGGTGTCTTTTTCTTTAATTCACCCTTTACTGGACCCTGACTGTTATGTTGTGGTGCCTGCTGTGGTGTCTTATCTTCCAATATTATCTCAACCACTGAGCCCTCATCTGATGTATCAACACTTGTAACCTTTTCTGCTTCAACCTCTGTTTGTGTTTGATTGTCGATCATCACTGGCTCATAATCTGATATGTCAGACCCTGGAACATCTTCTGCTTTAGCCTCCTTGGACTCTACCTGTTTATTAATGGAAATATCTTGTAATGTAATTTTCTTCTTTTTATACCAGAGCTTCAGGAATTTCTTCTGCATATTAATATTGATAATACCCACTGATTCCATCCAAGGGTATCCCAAAACAACATCCATGTTATCCATATCTAAAGCATAAAAATCACCATGCAACACATACTTATTCATAGACAACTTCAAATCTTTATAAACTTGCACATCCTTTGTGTTTTCAATGTGTTTTGCTGGTACTTGTAATTTTTTTGCCAAGTTGACATTTATGAGATTTTGCTTGCAACTCGGATTTATAGACACAATGATTTTCTCTTTCCGAATCAATCCATGAACTTGCAATAAGGATATACCAGTAGGAAATGACCCCACATGTTTCCCCTTATCTTGTTTTCTAGTCTGAGACCATTTGTCCATAAGGAGTTTTTCCATTTCTTCATTCAAGAATTTGGACAAGCCAATGATGCCCAGTGATTTCCACCATATGGCAGCCTCTTCTTTTAAACCAAGTGGTACTATACACTTCCTTCCCTCCCCAAATATGTTCTTTAGATTTTGTATGAATTCTTCAATAGTAGGGCTATCATCTTTTCCAGTAAAATTTTCCATGAAGAGGGTTTGAGAAAACTTCACTTACTTGGCGAAAATTTGAAAGGGCCACAATTCCGTCAATATTGCTCAGAATCCCTGTTATGACCTGTTTTTGGAAATGGAACAACCATTCTGCATCTCTACCCATGTGATAGAAATCCTGATCTAGGCATTAAAATTTCAGATCTGTGTTGCAACTCTCCCGCCATCGTCAAAATTTCTGTAAAAAGAGTTGATTTTAAATCAGCGATATCTCCCTCATTCGGACTCCGATTTGATTGATTTTTTTTTTTGAAATTGGCTAATTTTTCTCAAACAATGCAGATCTGCAGTTAGATTTTGGAGATTTTGCACCAGGACGTCCAGATCTGCGTCGCAAACTCGCTGCCCCGAAAAATTGTCTACAACACCACTAATTTTAAATCAGTGATATCTCTTTCATCCGGACTCCGATTCAGCCGATATATATATAATATATATAATATATATATATAATATATAATTTAAATATATATAATATATATTTTAAATTAAATCGGATATTTTTTTACAAAGAATTCAGATCTGCAATTAGATTCTGCAGATTTTGCCCCAAAATGTACAGATCTGATTTGTAAACTCGCTGCCCTAGAAATCTTGCAAAAGGAAAAAAAATTCTCCACTTTTGCCCAAGAAAGTGCTTTGATACCATTTGTTATAGATCTGATCTAGAAATATATGATACTATAAATAAACCTAAGAAATAACAGATAGGAATAGATAGAAATGATTCACTTTATTGATATCAAACCCTTCAGGTAGGGCAACACCATACAATCACTCCTTAAGGAAGGAGAACACTCCACAAACCGTATGCCTGTTCATACAATAATCCCTTGACATTAGTCTTTGACATCCCTCCATGTGGAGTCTCTAGCCTCTATATAGGCCTCATACATACAATACCATGGGTCATTACCATGGTTCCCTCATATCATCGAACTAATACCAGGGGCCCATTACATTATTACTAACTACTTGTGGTCCCTTACATGATATTGGTTAACCACCTTATTTATTAGGCCCATTCCATTATTACTTTATTACCTTGGGTACCTCCCTTTGTACCCCATATTATCCCCCCTAGGTATATAACATCTTTTTACAGGACCATATAAATAATAGTAATGGTGACAGTGACACAGAGAAATGGAAACCTCCTACTTTTACCATTGCAGCAAATAGTTGATTCGACATACTATTGTCACTGATAACATGTGACACATGTTGGATGCCGTGTGGATGGATACAATAAACCCCTGGGGTGTTAGTCGAATTTACGAATCTTTCCTATGCAGACACAAAATTTTATATGGAAATGGGGCATTAAAAGTTAAAACAATTTGAGGGTAAAATTAAATGGTAAGTCACATGGTTTTTTAAAACTAAACTCATGAAGTTCATGTTCTAAAAAATATTTTAAACTGTGAAGGTTACCAATTTGGGAGGAAAAAAACATATGATAAAGTCTATACCCTTGGAAAAGGTCTACACTTAATGAAGTATATGTTCTATTTATGGAAAAACAGAGACGCTTGACTAAAAGATTGATATATTGTAGAAGGGAAATTTATAATACTTCTATCAACATGATATTGTGGAGAATAGCATTATGGTTGGTTTGTTTGATCTATGTGCATAGTTGATGTAGAAGCTTGAAGGTATGGCAGATTTAAAGTACTCAATAGTCTATTAACATATTTTTTGTATTATTTTAATCTTCTTTTGTTGGTCTAATTCAGGGTTGCTTCTACTTTTCTCCGTTTTATAGGTTGCAAGATGAAGCTTGACTTGAGTGGCCTTGAGCCTGCAACTCTCCATCAGCTGTCAAATGATGATCTTTGTGATGGTCTCACTCCAGGTCCATCATTCAAGATTCCTAATGATGCAGATGTATGTTATTTTCCCTCATAGATGAAATTGAGCATTTCAATTAAATAGAGTTAATGATGTTCATTAGGATTAAAATCGTACTGCTAAAAAGTATTGGCAGAGAAGTATTTGTTTAATTGAGAGTTTCATTCTTGAGATACATTGGTGACTATGAGAATTTGAGTTTTCTTCTTTCATAAAAAGCTGAATCAATATGTTGATATGATTGAATGGAAGTTACTGATGTTCATTAAGATCAAAAGCATATTGCTAAAAATTATTAGCAGAGCAGTATTTGTTTAATTAAGGGTTTCAGACTTGAGATACCTTGGTGACTGTTAGGAGTTTGAGTTTTTCTTCTTTCTAAAAAATGCTGAATCAATATGTTGCTCTGTTTGCTGTGAACTGTTGTTGGTTTTGAAGGGTCCTTTATATGTTTACCATGAGGGATGGATTCTAAACTGAAACTATCACTCAACAATCATGGGGCATACTCTTAAACATAATGCTTTTGTTGTTAGTTTAGTCAAAAGAGTTATATCTGAAAAGAGGAGAACCTTTGTCATATTCATTTATATCAGATGAACTGCAGGCTAAAATTTCACCATGTTTGCAGTTTGATGGCTTTCAAAAGGCAGCAATGCAAATGGTGAAACCAGCAAAAGGGACGACAACATTGGCTTTTATATTCAAGGAAGGAATCATGGTTGCTGCTGATTCTCGTGCGAGCATGGGAGGATACATTTGTATGAGCTCTGTCCAGTCCTTTTTATTTCTTATATCCTTTAGTAATATTGTTTTGTAAGGTTCAAATGATGGTATAAGTAAAACTTTAAAGGTCACATTGTAGTAGGATCTTGCCTAATTTTGTTTAGAATTAATTTTCATTGTTAGTAGGATTATATGAAGGTTTAAGTTGTTAGTGATTGGCAAACTCAAGTGAATTACAAAATGTGGTTGTGTTGAACACTTATTGTAGTTGCACTAATGATAATATCATATTAACTGGCAACCAAGTAGTTCAGTGCATTAAGACACAACCCTGTGTATTAAGAGATAAAGATAGACGCAAAACACTGTGAATGCAATATGTTAGATTCAACCTTGGGGAACATTCCTTGATATCTTTCAATAGATGATTAAGATGCATGATCCAAAATGGATGAAATGCCACTTCTGGTTCCAAAAGGGATAGGAAGACGAGGTTGGCTAATTATGTGGACAGGCCAAGAAATGAATAAGTTGCTGGGTCGAAGGCCGATAATTCAAGAAACAGGTTATATCAGAGTTTTGTGCAAATTGATAATTTATTGATGTAACTGATTACCCCGAGGGTTAATATACATCAAAAGATTTCCAATATGAGCTAAAGAAAGTTGCAAACGAAATTCTTACGAGAAAGTTATGGTCTCTAAAATTTATATATATATAGACACACATATACACAAAATTCTTATGAGAAAGTCATGGTCTCGAAAAGTTATATATATAACTCAATCCATTATATACATAATTGCATAGGAGTCGCTCTCAGCTTTTTCTAAATCCCTTCCCCTCGTTGCCACTTTTCTAGGAGCTTAGGAATGGGGAAGAAATGTTACTAATCGGGTCAGAACTCTTCTGGGAACTTGGGAGTCTCAACTTCAAGGAAATGGGAACTTGAGACCGAGTTCCGATATGAAAGTTTTAGATTAAAATCTATTTTTTGTATTAATAAAGACCATTTTCCAATATTATTACATTAAAATGTAAATATTTTTTTTCAATTATTATGAATACCTATTTTATTACAAATATTTGTATTATATTTATTTGAAATATATAAGGACATCAACTCCTTCAAGGTCTTTTTGAGGGAATGGGGTGTCTAAAACCGACCTCCAAGATTATTTTATTGTGATAAGGTTATCGAAATTACTCTTCCTTCAACTACCTTAAAACTCTTTTATGAGATGACCATCGTCTTCTGCTCATTGAGAGTTTTCCAACAATATAAATTTCATCAAAATATGAGCTTTGGGATGTAAACTTGTAAAGTTATGCTTGTTTGAAGATTTTCCCTCCCAATTCCCACATGAGCATCCATACAGGAGTCGCTCTCAGCTTTTTCTAAATCCCTTCCCCTCGTTGCCACTTTTCTAGGAGCTTAGGAATGGGGAAGAAATGTTACTAATCGGGTCAGAACTCTTCTGGGAACTTGGGAGTCTCAACTTCAAGGAAATGGGAACTTGGGACCGAGTTCCGATATCAAAGTTTTAGATTAAAATTCTATTTTTTGTATTAATAAAGACCATTTTCCAATATTATTATATTAAAATGTAAATATTTTTTTTTCAATTATTATGAATACCTATTTTATTACAAATATTTGTATTATATTTATTTGAAATATATAAGGACATCAACTCCTTCAAGGTCTTTTTGAGGGAATGGGGTGTCTAAAACTGACCTCCAAGATTATTTTATGGTGATAAGGTTATCGAAATTACTCTTCCTTCAACTACCTTAAAACTCTTTTCTGAGATGACCATCGTATTCTGCTCATTGAGAGTTTTCCAACAATATAAATTTCATCAAAATATGAGCTCTGGGATGTAAACTTATAAAGTTATGCTCATTTGAAGATTTTCCCTCCCAAGTCCCACATGAGCATCCATACCATTGCCATGTAGCAGTCCTGATCTCATGTTCCCATCATACAATGCCATGTCAGCTCCATGTGGTTGAGATGTGGCAGTCCTATCCCATGTGTCAACACTACATAGGGCCATGTTCTCAAAAGGACATGTCAACCTGATGTTCACAATTGGATTTGGGATTTTCAAAAATCCATATTATAACGATTTTTTGGATTTCCTATCTTTCGAATCCATTCGAATCCAAGATTTTCTTTTTTCTGTTGGGGCTATTACTTATGTTGGATTTTTCACACGGTCAAGAGGCACATCTTGATCTCACAAAGCCCCACTTAAATATAAAATTTGGATTTTTGATCTTTTGTTAATTGGCACATCCGTCATCCATGTCACCTCCACAGGGCTACCACCTAGGCCTCCACCTTAGTGAATCTATGCCTCCGAACGACGTTAGCACCCACGACATCAACTTGGGTCCGTGTCGGTCAAACTACCGCTCATTTGGATATCTAGGTTTTAGCTTTTTTCAGAGTCATCTATGTTAATTTTCCAGTGTTCTATGCTTAACACAATCACTTATTTCAATTCTTCTTCAACTAGAAATTACTTTATTCAATATAAGAATCAATTGAAGAATCTATAAGGAAGAGGAGATTTGCGGGTTTTCCTCTCAAGTGGAGAGGTTTTGGCCCTGGTTTGCAGCCTATATTTTGTGTTCTTGTTCTCCTTGTTTTGGTAGCTGTTTGATGATACACAAACATAATAATAATAAGTGAAGCTATTAAGTAAGATAAGTAAAAAGACATCACAAGCAATTATCAAAGAAAGAGAAATCACTCTAATCATTGCCCTTTAGATTTCTCAACATGGTATCAGAGCTAAGGTTGGCTAAGGGCATTATGAAGATCTCTATTACATTGAAGAAGTTTCACAAGAAGTGTTCAAAGATAGCAAGCCATCTCAAGAAAGGTATCAAGGAAGCATGGAATCTTCTTTTTACTCCAAAGAAGGAAATGACCAAGACAAAGGATGAAGGACTCTTCTCAGCACTCATTGACACATTTCAAGATGAGAACATTTGGGTGATCGATAGTGGTGCATCAAGACACATCACTGGTCATTACAAGCAACTAATGACATTGTCAAAAGGAAAATCTTCTTACTCCGTAGAACTTGGAGATAATAAGAGCTACCCCATAAGAGGAATTGGATCAACCTTGATAGAACTGGAGAATGGAGGCAATATTCATCTCAACAACATCTTATTTGTTCTAGGTTTGCATAAGAATTTACTCTCCATTTCAAGTCTAGAAGATAAAGGCGATAGAGTGGCTTTCATTAGTATGGAGTAAAAACTCAAGCATAGAAAATGCTAGAATGATTGGCATTCGTTAAGGAAGACTTTACAGGTTGATATGTCCTCTTGCTCAAGCCCTGGTTCACATTGAAATCAGCCCATGTGAGCTTTGGCATAGAAGATTTGGTCATCTCTATTTCAAAGTCCTTCCAACTCTAAGTTCAATAGTAGTAGATGCAATCCCTGAACTAAAAGATCATGAAGGAGCATGCAAAGGATGTGCATTGGGTAAGAACACCAAGAGACCATTTGGAAGTAGTGCTTCACGATCAAAAGAAATCTTGGATCTCATTCATTCCGATGTTTGTGGTCTGATGACTCCTAAATCATTTGGATCATCTATATTATGTCACATTTATAGTTGATGATTGAAGGAAAACTTGGGTTTACTTGATGAAATCTAAGGATGAAGTATTTACCGAGTTTCAAGAATTCAAAGCTAAAGTAGAGAATCCTACAGAAAGAAGAATCAAAATACTAAGATCTAATAATGGAGGAGAATATATATCCAAGGAAATTGTAGCTTTCTGTAAGGAGTCTGGAATTAAGGGTGAGCTGATAGTCCCATATAATCCTGAACAAAATGGAGTTGTAGAACGAAAGAACTAATCCATTGAAGAAAGTGTAAAAGCAATGTTACATGATCAAGACTTACCGAAATTTCTCTGGTGTGAAACTACAAAGACAACTATATACATACAAAATTGAAGCCCCCACAGGTCACTAGATAACATAACTCCTGAAGAAGTATTCACTCGAAAGAAACCTATTGTAGATCATCTCCGAATGACTGGTTGTCATGTCTATATTCATACACCTACGGACAAAAGAAATAAGCTGGATCCATCAGGCATGAAGGGAACATTTGTTGGCTATAGTAACTCCTCTAAGGCCTATAAGATCTACATAAAGGAAGGACACCAAATAGGAGTCAGTCAAGATGTGATATTTGATGAAAGTATTACATTCAAGAAATCAAAGGATCTCCCTATGGACTCTAATGATGAAGAAATTACAGTGTTTGAAAAAGAAGTTATTAGGGAAGAAGAAGAATCAAATCATGAAGATGAAGGTCCTAGTGAACCTATACAACTTGTGGTTAGCAGCGAAAGTAGAAAGAGACCTAACTGGTTGAAGTCTACACTACTTGATGCAGAAGGTCATGGAGCAACTCAAGGCACATTCAGGGAGAGCAAGAAGCCGAAATGATACTCTGGGTATACAACCTACATGACAAAACTAATAGAAGCAGAGCCATCCACTTTCGAAGAAGCTGTCAATCACCAAGAATGGAAGGATGCCATGAATGAAGAATATCAAGCTATAATGAAGAATGGAGTTTGGGATATCATACCTAGGTTTGAAGACAAATATGTGGTAACTTCTATATTGATCTAGAAGATCAAACATGCAACAGATGGAAGTATTGATAAATATAAGATAAGATTTGTGGCTAGAGTCTTCTCTCAACAAGAAGGCATCGACTACGAAGAGACATTTGCTCTGATAACAAGGTATACAACTATACGTTCGTTGGTCTCTTTGGCAACATCAATGGGATGGAGCAAATGGATCCACCAAATGGATGTCAAGGCTGCATTCTTGAATGGCACAATTGATGAGGAAGTCTATATAGAACAACCCTTGGGATTTGAAGTTAAAGATAGAAAGGCATATGTGTGCAAATTGAAGAAGGCATTATATGGCCTCAAGCAAGCACCAAGGGCATGGTATGCTAGGATGGATGCATACCTTCAGAGATTAGGCTTCACAAAGAGTTTTGCTGATCCAAAAATTTGTATTAAGGTGGTGAAGGGAGAGTTGGTAATCATTCTTCTGTATGTGGACGACCTTCTCTTGACAAGGGTGGAAGTCGAATTGAAGAATGTAAGAAGCAACTAGCAGCAGAATTTGACATGAAGGATCTAGGGCTAATGCACTACTAT
This sequence comes from Pinus taeda, assembly GCA_000404065.3. Taxonomy (NCBI): domain Eukaryota; kingdom Viridiplantae; phylum Streptophyta; class Pinopsida; order Pinales; family Pinaceae; genus Pinus; species Pinus taeda. The sequence goes on from APFE030551356.1 coordinate 70,999, forward strand.
TTGGGACTAGAAGTCTGGCAAGGACTTGATGAGATCTATCTAGGTCAAGGAAAGTATGTGATAAAGATGTTGAAGAAGTTTGACATGATGGATTGCAAACCAATGACAACCCTAATGATCACAAATTTTAAATGACTAAGGAGTTTCAAATTGAGCCCGGTGGATCCTTCCAAGTATAGACAATTGATTGGCTGCTTGATGTACTTGGTGAATACTCAACCAAACATATGCTTTGCAGCAAGTGGAGCCAAAACATGATCATTGGATAACAACAAAGCATATTCTGAGATATCTGCAAGGAACCATCCATTACTGCCTGAAATACGATAGGAGGAATGATGTCCAATTGATTGGATATACAAATTCTGACTAGGGAGCTAGTGAGCAAGATGGAAGGAGCACTATAGGAGGATGTTTCAGTTTGGGATCCTCCATGATCTCATGGATGAGCAGAAAGTAAGATACAGTTGCTTCAAGTAGTGTCGAGGCAAAGTATATTGCAACTTGTGAAGCAAGCAAAGAAGCGGTTTAGTTGAGGAAGCTGCTATTTGAACTATTTGAAGAACCTATGGACCCTACAGTGATACATATTGATAACAACAATTGTATTCAATTGTCTGAAGACCTTATGTTTCATGGAATGACGAAGCATATCAACAGGTATCACTACATTTGGAAGCTAGTACAAGATGGTGTGTTGTAGCTACAATATATCTCCACCGATGAGTAGGTAGCTGACATATTGACAAAATCTCTTCCTAATAAGAAGCTTGTGTATTTGAGAAACAAGCTTGGTTTGGTTGATGTATTCTCCCTAGTTGAGAGGGAGACATAGGCACATCATTTTTGTCCTCACTTGGGAAGGCAAAATGGAAGATTGGGTAAGCATTTGGCATCTGGTACTCTTTTAGGATGTGGTAGGGCATCCAAGATAAGAGTAGTCATGGACCAATATTCTTTGAGGACTAGATATCCAAGACAAGAATAGTCCAAGGAAGGTCATGCTTTGTGAACACCTGGGTGGGGTATGTACCTTGAGAGACATTGAGGATGTTGTATATAAATCATTGGTCTCGCCAGCATTGTGCTCTGATCTTGTGGAGAGATAGAGCTGTTAGTCAAGGCCTTGCTATATGACAATGTTGGTTGTTATGATGCTAAACAGATGGGTTACCAATCCGACTCTTCTTATGAGATCTCTTTAGATTGAGAATGTCCATGTACCATTGATGAATACCTCCCTAGTTAAGAGGGAGTGTTGAAAAATGTTTAACTAGGTTTGGTCTGCATAAATATGAAATGTACTTTTGATCCTTTAAAATTGTAAAATGAAAGATTTTTTTTTTTTTTTTTTTGTTCTTTCTTTATTTTTTTTTTTGGAGCATGGGTTTCATGTTGAAGGTCTTTTATTTTATAGGTCAAGCACCCATTGAGTGCTTCTAAGGTTTGTCCTAGGTCAAGAAGTCAAAAGAGTCACTATCATAAGTTGAAGACCCCTTCAGGCACATCGTAACTTGTAAAGACTTTTTTTTGTCCTTAAAAGTGTCAAAATACCCTCCAAGATCAAGTTGGCTTCGTAGCCGGCAACTCAGCCTAATTTGAGGAGCCACGTCCACCTTTGAGAAGTCTATATAAAGGAGGAAACTCAACCTCCTTGGAGCACATTCATCTCTCACTCATTCAAGCGAAGGAATAAGAGGAAGAACGCAACGAAGAAGGAAGAGGAAGAAGAAGACTTGGTTTTGGGCTAATTCTCTCTGACACGTGCAAAGGAAGGCTAAGGTTTTGCAACATATCTAGGGTTTTCCTCTACAAGTTCGATCTTTAAGAAGAGAAGGCAAGAAGGTCAAGCTAAGCCATCCTAAAGCTCTAGAAGTCAGAGAAAGCCAAGCGAAGGTTTAAGGGAGGCTAAAAGAAGCTCACACGTGTGGCAACAACAATTGTAGGAGGGCCGAAAATTTTAGATCTGCAGTGGAGGCCAAAATTCTACAGCTGAAGGTTGAAGTTGTGCTATTGGGAGAGATTTGACTGGGTTTGAATTGGACAAGGAAAGCACATCATCCGTAAAGGTTGGACTTGGTCTTGGAGGGTATTGGTCTTAATCTAAAGGTCTTGGAATTCGTCAATTGAGAAATCTATAACGAAGAAAAGGTTTTTGCGGGTTTTCCTCTCAAGTGGAGAGGTTTTGGCCCTAGCTTACAACCTATATTCTGTGTTTTTGTTCTTCTTGTTTTTGGTAGCTGTTTGATGATACACAAACATAATAATAATAAGTGAAGCTATTAAGTAAGATAAGTAAAATGTCATCACAAGCAATTATCAAAGAAAGAGAAATCACTCTAATCATTGCCCTTTAGATTTCTCAACATCTTCCAATACCAATAAGAAACTGTAGATAGAACAATAATCTAAATGCACAATAGAAGACAACCAAGAACAATAGAGACACAAGAGATGGTCAAAGACTAGGGAAAAACCCCACAGGGGGGAAAACCCTTTCAAAAATTCTTCTGCTTATAGATTGTCATCGTTTAGCAGAGAGATACATAATCCAATTGCATCAATAATGAGTCAAAGTCAAACCTTTGACCAACCAATATCCAATCAAAGATGAGCCCAAAAGTCAAATTTGGTCAATAAGTCAAATCTACAAATTCTGTCAAAGTCAATTGTAGGGAACACTGCACTAACTAGTGAACAGTCAACGGTTAAAGTCCTCCAAAGAGTTCAATCAAAGCAATAACAAATTTGGCCTTCCAAGCTCAGTCAAACCGTTTCCAAACAGTCAACAAATCTCCCATTAGATTTAGTCAAAGTCAAAGTGTTGACTTGTGGAAGCCCCATCACAAAATCTGAAGTCAACACTATTCAAAATGCTCATAAAATTTCAATCAAATTAGTAGTCAACTCGACCTCCCAAACAATCGAAGATTTTGGTCAACTGAAGTCAAAATATCCAAGTCAAAGGTTGGTCGCACAGATCCAAAACAGAGGTGAACGTTGGTCAACAAATTCTTCCTTTCTCTCCTTCGCATGTGTGGCCTCTTAACTTGCAATTTCAGAGCTATACGAACCAATCACGAGAAGAATGTGATGTGTGATGATGCCTCCAAGTGATGTGACATGTGGTCTATTTATATGTGGCTAAGGAGGCTGAATTTCCTTGCCTAGGCCGACTTGAACTTTTGTGCATCACTGGGTTTCACATTAAAATAATATTTTTCCTTGTGCAAATTAAATTCTTCCAAGGGCTAAAAGGGTTTTCTTCAGATGAGGAAGGCTTCCTAAAGGAGGGAGTTTCTCCCCAAGTTGCCAAATTTCAACAATCTAGAACTTGAAAACCCCTCCAAAAGACCCTATTTTGCAAAACCATGGATTTTCATATTCCATTCACCAGCCACGATAGGTGACACGTCGATTGAGACATGAACTCTTGTACCACATCGCCATGTCATCATGCCACATTACTCAAAATCCGCTATTTGTGCCATTTTAGTGTGAGACATCATCTTGCCACATCAATGCTCGCCTACCCATAGGGTCTGGGAATAATCATGTGGACTCCACGTGTGATGTAACGCCATAATGGTTTGCTACATTGACATCTGGATTTGGGTTTTTCAATTAATCCTTCTTTTTGATTTTTCAGGATGCCTAGATTTCCGCTCCCTAACATATTTTGGTTGTTCTTCTTCGGGTATCGATTCACGACTCTCGACAGATTTCAGATCTCAACCCTTTTTTCTCAGTTTGGTTGGCGGGTTGTCAATTGTCGTAACTCCAGATTTTCTTCAACATTCTCATTGATTGAGCAATCAGGATATATATCACATCTCCCATTTGATTTGGTCTGGTCCAATTAACGAATTGTCAACTAACGAAACCAGATTTCTATCAGTGGACATTCCTGTTAATTGGGCCATTGGGATTCTGGTCTGAATATGAAACTACTTGAAAATGCTTAGCAAGGTATTCAATTCAGTAAATATACTTGTGCAAATGATGTACATGTCTGCAGTTAAAAACAAATGAGTTTTGATGCAGTTTATAACCCTTTTATGTGTAGTAGGGTTGATTCATTTATTTGTTTAACATACTAAAACAAATTTGTTCTGAAAGAAAACTCAACCACACATGCAATAGCATATGATGAAGCAGTTCACCCCTCCTGGGCTACATCTATTGGGTCCAAGGCTCCCAAATGGGCATGTCCTTGATTTGATTAAAAGCTTAAAATGAATGTACAACTGAATACAAGCCTTAACAGGCAAAATGGGCTGTAAAAATGGATTCAAAATGCTCAAATCATTCAGGAATGACTACTAGTTCTCATCCAATGGGTACCTGCAACCCAATACAACTGTCACAATGTTGGGCCCTGGTGGCTCCTAGAACTTCCACGGAGCAAAAACCCTTGCAAACGACCTATGATTGCTCTCTAACCTGTGCCAATGGCTTCAGAATCCTCTGATTAGTCAAATTAAAAAAAAAATCGTCTCAAAAGGCCTTTCCCAGCCAAAGTTATGGCTCATTTACTCCACTGCTTGTTTGGCCCTGAATTCGCTCTAGTTAACTTTAGTTATGGCCCAGTTAGGTTTGCCAAAGTTGGTGGGACCACCAAAATTGGGCCATCGCCAAAATTCCCGCCAAAGTCGCCTTGACCATCGGCTAACTGCAGTTGGAATAAATGCTGGTCACATTGGCGCTGTTATGCGCCTTGGATTCCGCGCCTAACTGCTGGTTCGACGGTCAGTTAAACTTGACTTCCGGCGGGTTGGTAGCATGTGATTGTTTGGTGACCGTTAGCACTTAATTCGCTGTGGGGGTGTTATGCCACTGTTCCTAGACTTGGGTCATATGTGGAGGGGGCTGGCCCCCTTTTGGGCCCGCCCAAAATCAATTCAAGCATTAAATATATTTTTGGCCACAACCATTTCAAGTTTCGTCCATGTGACCCGATGGTAAGATGTAGCACTGATAGCTGGTAAGTCATGGGTTCGACCAATTGATCCACCACCAAAAATTTTAAATGCCAATTCGTTCCATCTTGGGGCTACGTGGTTGCCTCCGGGCTTGCCACATGGCACCCTCTTATTGGATGCCCAAACGAAATATTTCGGGAATATTCTATTTTTTTTTTTTTTTTTTAGAATTCAAAATAAAGGTTTATTGGGCGATTTTCAAATTGACATAACCTCTGCATACGGAGACCATTTTTCGAACTGTTCGCGGCGCCAGAATCAGGAGGACGAGACCTATCCAGTCGTTCAGGTTCGGACTAGTTTTGAGCACTTTCATTTTTGAGCATTTTTCGACACTTGGGACATGAGCTCTTGATCAGATTCAAACACCTCTCCTTTACAACTTAAAGCTAGTTTGGTTAAGGGACTGCTGGGCCATTGGAAGAATTGGGTGTTGTCCCTTATACCTTGTGTTCGGGCCAATTAAAAGAGTTCGACGAGTAAGCCCTTTTGTGGTTGAGCTCTTGGTCACAACGCTTGTCGACCCATGTGATCAAGGGCTGAGGCCAAAACCTCCCATCCCCAAATTTTGAAAGTCAATCCCAATTTTTTTTTTTTTATGGAAAATGTAAGCTTTTGATAGAGTTTTCCATTATGCTCCCAAGGATTGAAAGTGACTCCAACAAAGCAAATAAAAAAAACTTGTCTAAAAGACTCTTGAAGCTACATAGGTTTTCACCAACCATGGATGCATCTAAAATCCTTCATTTCATAGCCATTTACCAGGCCTTTCTTCAAAGGAGTTGAAGGAGGCCAATGTTCACAATTTGCCTCTATTTGAGGCCCTCAAACCTATTTATCCTAAATAGGGATACCTTTCAACTGATCAATAGTCCAAGCAGGGATACAACATAACTGTTCAATCTGGTAGATGGTCTAAGAACGACCAATCACAATCACTAAAAGGCCACACAAGCCCATTTCGAGCCTTTCAACCAACTTTTGACCAGTTCAAGAGTTCTTCATTGAACTATTTAACTCTTTACATGAAATGTTCTGTGCAGATTCCTTCCTCTAGGTCCTAACTTTACAATCAAGGCTTTTAAACTTGCATCTAGGTGCGCATCATCAATAGTCCAAGCAGGGATACAACATAACTGTATTAAATAGTCCAAGCAGGGAAAATTCTTTCTGGATTCACTGGTTTGGTTTTCTAGGGTAAAATCTGTGTTAATGTGTGAGGGTGCCATTACATCTTTTCTGTTTTACTAAGAATCTGTTTGCAACAATTAACTGTATAGGGTTAAATCCTACACTATCTTTTCAGGCATACTTTTTTCTTGCAAAAAGGCCTATTACATCCATAAACGTTAAAGATAACCAAGACTAAGAATCTCTTAGTCCCTTGCTCAAAATCATGAAAACACATCATAAGAGCACACTAAGATCAACAAGAAGGGAAATGTATATACACAGTCATCACAACCAAATTTGCCATCTCATATTGTAGACATGTATCGCATAGACTGGGATGCCCATTCAACAAGTAAATACATAGATATATTATATACACAATTTATCAATCATTTCTATTTTAATGATTATGATTTACATCACAAATTCAAAGTCCACAGGGGCACTTATCTGATCAAGATCAAATGTTTCCTACAATTGATGAGGGGTAGTTATCTGATCAATATTATGCAACTGATGAAGGGTGAGCCACATTCCACCCCACCATAGGCATAGATGTTTGTTCTATTGTTGCAGCTAGCCACCCTTGAGCTAGACCATGAAGCCACGAGGGAAGTTCTTATTCAACCTTTATGGGATGGAGTCATGAAAGCCATTCCTCTTTATCAAGTCAAATCCCACTAAGCAGAGAGTTTGCCCAAATGTTATGGGTGGTTTCCCTACTGTTCCGCACAACAAGCACCTAGAGGGAAATTCTCTCTTAGGCTACCAATGGTGTAAGGATGAAGGATATTCTCCTTCATCCACACAGAAATTAGTATACTGTCTTTCAACTTACTGAGCCAAAGCCTATTATTATTCACAGTGTTGCCTCAAGGGGCTTGCACAACACAAAGGGAGTTCTTCATTGATCTGGTAGTTTCTCGGTACCTACCCTTTTTTAATGTTTATATTAGACAAATTACTTAGCATTTCTTGGCTCTATGGCTCTAGTTGAAGACTTCAACACTGACTTCTCTCACCAATCAAGTGTATCTTAGTTACACACAGCCTGTTGTGTCTCATAAAGTTTTTAGCTTTCTTCTATTAAGAGCAATTGGCTCTGAACCCTCGTGTGCCTCAATTTCTCTTTTCCACACAATAGCCTCCTCTGGTCATGCTTGTTGATGCACACACTCCTCTCTCCATCTCTCGCACACACCAACGATTGCTTATGAATGCTTCTCTCTCTCTCCCTTTCCTTCATGAGTTTCCTCTTCTTTGTTGGATTTTGTGTTAGATCTGTCAATCGTGGTTGAATCATAAGCTTTTGGTTAGACCCTAGTTGTCTTTAAATGGTTCTCTGCCCATGCCTTAGGATAAGACAGTTGGGGTGCAACCCAATTACTTCTGTAAATATGTAATTTATTGCCACATCCTTCCCATTAGATATTTTCTTGGGAAAGTTGACAATTTTAGACTTTATGAATATTTGCTTCAGCCAAATAATTTATTGGCTTGGATTAATTCCATAAATCCTTTTTACTGTCTTCCTTCCCTTCTCATGGCCTCTAATGGTCTGTATCAAGGCTCCACTTCTTCATCAATTGTTATAAAAATATAATTATAATTGTTCTAGGTCTTTTAATTGCATTTACATGCCCATACAATTATCATTAACATAATTAATTACATTTACAATCTGTGGGGGATTAAATACTGGGGTGTTACAAAATATCACTATAACAAGTTACCACAAAATCTAGCAGGCCTTGTAGATGGAAACCCTACAAGACAAGAGCTAGACAAAGTGCGTCACTGCTTAGAATGGGTTAGAGGCCCAATGTCACCTCAGCCAAAAGCCCCCTGCTTTGTACGTCCTTTCATGAATGGGAGGATTCCTGGTAGGAAGGAGATTACTTATGGTAAACTTTTTTGCTATAATCCTGTTTTATTGAGTAAATTTGCTAGGTTTTAGGGTCTTCAGGGCCATTCTTGAGATTAGTAGTTAACAGATGCATTTCTATGTTTTACAACTTTAGACCTATTGCATGCTGCCTCATTTCATTAGTTTTACAAGGTTTGATGTTTTTGACTTGTTGTTAGATCATAATTGCACTTGACCTACCCGCCCTAAAGTACTGTAATAGAAACTCCCCAGATCCATTTTGGCATACAGTTATCTAAAAAAGTGGATTCAAATGGATACGAGGAAAGATCTGTTTTTTAGTTCCATGAATTCATTTTTTGGTTTGCTTTTTGTCTTTAGATTATCATAGCCTAGGCTGCACGTCCAAAAGACAGATTAAAAAATAAAGTAGTTTGAACCCTAAACTTGAGGTTTGGCATTTGTTTCTTGCATCATATTTTGGTGTTTTCTTTGTGTGAAATTGAACATAAAATTATACTATACGGGGGCCTTTGCACTTTTTTAGATTTTTAGGCATAGATTTATATAGATGTTTTGAAAATTGGTGCTTGTTTCTGGTCAGCTATTGTAGCTTGATCTTAACACTCGAGAGTTTGCAAAATTGAGTTTAAAGTTTTAAAATTTAATTATCTTGTCTATTGATGGACTCTGTGATGGTTTAAGTTGTATCTTGTCTATTCGTGTACCCTGTGATGGATTAAGTGAGAATGGACTGTTGTGCATATCATGCATGAATTTGTGGAAATTATCTAAAATATATATAAAATTTGTCACGCACAGACATATTTTTGCAGGTGGATTAGAGCAAAATGGAGTATAGATTGGCACTTAGGGCCATTATATCAGTGCCTTCGGTGGCATATTAGTATCAGTACCAATACTAGTACTGTGCAAGTCAGTGCTAGATTGAAGATACCTTAGTGGTTCTTTTTGTTCGTCCTTGTCCCTTTGTGATACCAACAAAAATTTTTCATTTGAAGTTTGATCTGATTTCTGGTTTTGTTGTGGGGAGTGTATTGGCTTTCACTATAGCTTTTGCTTTGACAAATGGAATCCCATTAATATGGTGGGCGCCTTTGTGATTCTAGCCCTAATTGTGTTGGATGATGCAAAATATGAATCAACCTTGCGTTGTTCAACTTTAATTACTTACCTAAATTCTCTTTCTGAGCTGAGGCATGCCATTCTTTTCCTCCATTTCATTATTCACAATGTTGAACTCGTGTGAGGGTCTGGTAATCTGGATTTTCGATTTCAATCCTTAAAGTTCCATATGGTACATTTGCCATGACTGTTTCATTTTCATCGTCTTTGTTTATGGCATGAATATCACAATTTGATTAGGACATTGGGGGCTCGGTTCCATTACTTTTGTTCTACATGAAATTGTTTCTTCCAAGTTTGCAGTTTATTATCTGACAGAGTCTCTGTGATGATGAACATTTATCACCTGGTAAATTCGAGACAATGAAACTGTATTGCTATAGAAACGAGGTCTTTATGTAGCTGCATACATATTATAAGTGCTTGCAAACAAGTGTGTGTAGCATTAGAGACCCATTAATAAGGGACTATATTTAACTTTATTCCAGAACCAAAAGTTTAGCTTTGTATAACTGTGGAGTGAATTAATAACGTTGCCCCTAATGTGATACATAATAGGAAGTGGTTCTGACATGACAGAACCTGGTTGGAAATTATTTCCTTAGGTACTTAAAGAATTTGACACTACTTTTGCATTGTATCCTTGTACTATGATTTTAGCTGTTGTGTTTTTCACGTCTTTAATCATTTACTGTATCATGTCATTAATTTATATACTGAATGTATTGTTTAAGAATAATCAAATGGTGAGATTACTGTTCCGGGATTGCAACTAAAATGAGGGTCTGAGGGTGTAAATATTGGCTACTCTCTTGTCTTGCAAGTGCCCTGTATCTGATTTTTTGTTTTGTTTTTGTTGTGACAGCATCACAATCTGTGAAGAAAATTATTGAAATCAATCCTTATTTACTTGGTACTATGGCTGGGGGTGCAGCTGATTGCCAATTCTGGCACAGAAACCTGGGCATTAAGGTATACGATTTCTGGCTAAAGCACTAGTTCACTTTCTTCATGTTTTGTTCATTTAAGGTACAAAGTGATGTTTATTTATCTACAAACTGACATGGATATTCCACTGTAGCAGTCCATCACTAGAAATCTTACAAGTTTCTGTAGACTCTTTGTTATGCAGTGTTTTGCTTAATATTAATATTTAATGTTACTAGTTTAACATTTGTAATACTGAAATAAAGGAAGTTAAAACTAATATCACACCACCCACAATGAACCCAAGATGTACACCTTCGGAAACACAACTAGAAGGTGAGGATTATGCTTTGCTCTTTTCTTCTTAGATATGACATGCAGCTACAAAGAAAGATGAAGTCACTATTGAATTGCCATTGACACTGGGACCTGCATGGCTGCTATAGGGTCTTTTACTTCCACAGTTCCACTCCCTTGCTCTGCTCAACTATGGAACAATGATTCGTAAAAGAAGAATGTAAATTCTTTCTTCCCTGGTGGCCCATTGTTTAACATGTCTTTAGCACTTTAAGGGTATAGTTAAGGTTTTTGTATGCTTCAAATCCTATTTAGGGTTAGGGTTTTTGTTAAATTTGGCAACTAGGGCCAAATTCCACCTTGGACAGCTCAGATGATGCAGCTGATATTTTTATTGGATTCCTCTATTTGAGAGGTGTAGGATTGATCAAGGTCAGCCAACAAACTAATGTAGGCTCAGAAGCCCAACAGTCACTTCTATTCATCCTCATCGTTTGCATATAAATAGGTGCCTTTGCCTCATTTGGACATCACTCACCTTCTCACACATCTCTCTCTCCTCTTATGATTGGGTACGGATTTTAGGACAGCCTCTCTCCACACGTACGAAGAAGAAGAAGACTGTTTTCTGCGTTGACCAAATTTCAGGGACAGTTTGACCAAGCTTTGACAAACAGTGTTGACTTTGTTTGACTGTGGCTTTGTGGGATTCTTTCTGTTTGGGCAGGCCGCATTTCTGGGCACAAAGATTGAAGCAATCCGTATTGTTTGACTAGCGTGGACTGCAGCGTTGACTTGCATTGACCAAGTTTGACTGAGTATTTTCGGACTGTTTGGGCTGATTTCAGTTGCTGTTGGAGGCCGAGTTGACTAAATTTGACTGAGCTGTTTTGGAGGTCAAAATCTGCCCTGTTGACCAGTGTTGACTTTTTGTGGCTGCTGTTTGATTGGACAGTATTCACTTTGATTAGGCAAGTGAATATTGCATATTGTACTCTCTCTCTGCTGAACTTTTGAAGAATAATAAAAAGAATTGATCAAAGGGTTTCCCACATTGGGGTTTGTCCCTCGCTGACGCCATATCTTGTGTCCTCTTGTCTTGGCTTGTCTTCTACTATTATTGTTTATGTTCTATCTGCTTTTTACTATCATGTTAATGTGATTGCTAATATGGAAATTGATATTGGGCTAATAAGAAAATTGAGGTAAATTGTTCTTAAGCATAGAACATACCATTGTTATCTAAAATTAACATGGAATCGGAGCTAAGGTGAAGACAAAGCCCAAGCAAGAGTGAAAAGAGCAATCACTGAGATTTGTTGGACAAGAGTCAATGGCCTCTACATCCTACTTCAAATTTGATGACAAACTTCATGATAAGTATGATTATCATGCATGGAAGATGTCTCTTGATTTGACTTTAGAAGAGCAAGATGTTATGGACTATGTGCAGGGAAAGATTTATGAACCTCCATCTAATGCATCGATTGCTGCTAAGACTAAGTACAAGAAGGGTGAAGTCAAAGCAAAGAAGATCATCAGTGATGATCTTCTATTCATAAGCATTTAGTTGCTTATGTCTCCGATTTGAACACATCAAAGGAGATATATGACAAGTTGGTTGGCATAAAGATGGATATAAAGAAGGGAAGAGGTGAAGACATTCATTCCTACTTTATGAGGATTACTGAGATAAAAAATGATCTTCTTTCAATTGGAGAAGCTATTGCTAATAGAGAGCTTACTTTCATTGCCCTTGGAGGACTCCCTTGTGAATGACACGTGTTCAACACTATTATTTTTAACAATGATAGGATTCCAGGTTTTGAAGAATAGTTGACTAGATGTTCTCAAGAAGAAACAAGAATGATGGAACTAGATATGCCTTCAAATAGAAATGATCCTACTGCATTCTCCGCTCATGCTAAAAAGAAAAACAATGCAGGTTCAAACAAGCAATGTCAAGGAAGACCGATTTCATGAATGGAAGGAAGGGAAGATGCTTCATTTCCAACGAGTTTGGCCACTATGCTAGGGAGTGTCCTAATAGAAAGGATACACCTCATGATGATGACAACCACAACAACAACAATTTCAGGGGCAACAACAATCAAAGGAATGGCAGATTCATCAACAAAGGAAAAAGGAATGCTCCCGCTACTCAACATGGAAATGGTCGCCCTCCCAAGAGATCAAGAAACTCCAGGTATGATGAATCTAATGTTGATGATAACAAGCAAAAATAATTTTATCTTATATCTGCCCTTTCTACTGCATCTCCTTCGGACATCTTGGGAAATTGGTTGATTGATAGTGGTGCCTCAAGGCACTTCACTAGGTATAAGGAAGCTCTTTCAAATTCGATTGCAAAGAATACAAATTTGGAAATTATCCTTGGAGACATGCCACCTATCCCGTAAAGGGAGTTGGGAATGTTGCTCTTCAATTGAATCAAGGTAACACCATTCATCTACAAGAAGTACTATATGTACCCAATCAAAAGAAGAACTTGGTATCTATCTCGGCAATGGAGGACAAAGGATTTAAACTGGCATTCATTGATAGAAAGGTACATGTGTGGAATAAAAATTTCAAAGATGCATTTACACTTGGATTCAGGGTTGATATCCTATATCAAGTTGGAGGAAGTCCATTGGGAGCTATGTCTTGCGACACATCACTTCAATCCGAATTATGGCACTGAAGGTTTGCTCATCTATATTATAAGGCTCTACTTGATGTGAGGAAGATGGTGATAGGTATACCCGAATTTAAAGTAGAACATGAAGGTGTTTGTCAGGGGTGTGCCAAAGGAAAGCATACAAGGGGACAATTCCCCTCCAATGATAGCAAGACTACTGACATATTGCAATTGGTTCATTTTGATCTATCTGGTATGATGCGTGTGAACTCCTTGGGAGGATATTTATATTATGCTATCTTTATGGATGATTTCTCTCGCAAAACTTGGATTTATTTCTTGAAGAAGAAGGACGAAGTATTCGCATGGTTCTGTTTTTTCAAAGCTTTGGTCGAAAATCAAATCGGGAAGAAGATCAAAATATTGAGGACCGATAATGGAACCGAATATGAATCAAATGATTTCAATAACTATTGTAGAGAAGCTGGCATTAAGAGGGAGACTACTACCGCATATACTCCTGAAAATGGCGTTAATGAAAGGAACAATCGTTCTATTGTAGAAGCCACTTGTGCCATGCTTCATAATCAAAGCCTTCCGAAGTTCTTATGGGCCGAAGCTTCAAAAACTGTCGTGCATGTTCAAAATAGATGCCCTCATCAAGCGTTGGACTCCAAAACTCCGAAAGAAGTTTTCACTGGTAAGAAACTTGATGTTTCTCGCTTTAGAATTTTTGGTAGCCCCGTATATTTTCATGTGCCGAAAGAAAAGAGAATCAAATTGGATGCTTCTAGGAAGAAAGGAACATTTGTTTGCTACAGTGAAACTTCAAAGGCATATAGAATCTATGTGCCTGGTCAAAGAGAAGTGGATATAAGTCATGATGTCACCTTCAATGAGGATGTTGCCCTTGGGAAGATTAGTTACCTTCTTATTCCAAGGAAGGACAAAGAAGAAGATTCAGGAAAGCAGGGAGAACCGTAGGATGAGCCAATGCCCGATGTTGAAGGACTAATGGATCCCATTGATCCACCCCCTCATGAGCCCTCTTCCTTCAAAAGGAGATCCTCATGGCTTAGGGAAACTCTCGAAGATGCCGAGAGACATGTTGCACCTAGGGGGACATTTCGTGAAAGTAAGAAGTTGAATAGGTACCAAGGGTACTTAACTACAATGAGCACCATTGTTCAATCTGAGCCTTGCACATTCAAAGAAGCTGTAAAGCACCAAGTTTGGAAAGTGCTATGAATGAAGAGTATGAGTCAATTATGAAGAATGATGTTTGGAATGTGGTCCCTATACCCAAGGACGAATATGTTGTTGCCTCGAAATGGCTCTACAAGATCAAGCATGGAGCTGATGGAAGTGCTGAAAAGTTCAAGGCTAGATTTGTTGCTCAAGGCTTCTCTCAAAGGGAAGGTGTGGACTACGATGATATATTTGCACCTGTTGCCCGATATACCACCATCCGTTCGATTGTTGCCTTTGTTGCCTCGCAAGGATGGAATCTACATCAGATGGATGTCAAGACCGCCTTCTTACATGGTTCAATTAAGGAGGAAGTCTACGTAGAACAGCCCAAGGGGTTCGAAGTTCAAGATCGTCAGACACATGTATGCAAGGTGAAGAAAGCCCTCTATGGGTTGAAGTAAGCTTCCCGAGCTTGGTATGAGAGGATCGATAACTATCTGATGAAGCTGGGATTTACAAGAAGTGAAGCTAATCTAAACCTTTATTTTAAGGTTGAGAATGATAGACCTCTCATCTTTGTACTTTATGTGGACGATCTCTTTTTGAAAAGTGCAAACCCTCTTATTCATCAATGTAAGAGGGAGTTGGTTTTCGAATTCGAGATGAAGGACCTAGGATTGATGCATTACTTCCTAGGGTTGGAGGTATGGCAAAATCCAGGTGAGATTTTCCTTTCTCAAGGAAAATACATTGTGAAGCTACTTGAAAGATTTGGGATGGTGGACTGCAAGTCTGGAAGTGCTGCTGGGCCTGATTTGAGAAATCCTTCTGAGTATCAACAATTCGTGAGGGCCCTGATGTTCTTAGTGAACTCCCTCGTCTGGACATATGTTTTGTAGTGAACACACTGAGTCAATTTATGGTCGAGCCTCATCATATACACTAGATTGTTGCCAAGAATCTCTTGAGATATCTCCGGGGTACAATCACCTATGGACCGAGATACACTGCCGGGAACGTGAGGCTCTATGGTTATTCTGATGCTGATTGGGCTGGCAGTGTGGTGGATTGTAAAAGCACATCTGGATGTTGCTTCTCTCTAGGTTCCGTTGCGATATCCTGGATGAGCAGGAAGCAAAAGTCGGTTGCTTTGAACACCGTTGAGGCTGGATACATTGTTGCTAGTATGGCCTCCTATGAAGTTGTTTGGTTGAGGAAGCTCTTTAGTGAGCTGTTTGGACATGTGCTGGATACCACCGTGATCTATTATGATAACCAAAGTGGGATTTGTCTTTCTGAGAATCTCGTGTTTCATGACTACTCCAAGCGTATTAATATTAGGTACCACTTTATCTGGGATATGGTACAACGGGTAGCAATAAGGCTCCATCATGTCGCAGATATTTTTACGAAGCCCTTGGGGAAGGTCAAATTCTTAACCTTCCATGAACGACTTGGAGTCGTGGAGAGACCCTCTTTTGAGGGTCCCGTATGAGATGCATATTGAGCTTTGGGAGCTCCAGGGGGCTTGGGTACTTCTTGGAGTGATGAACAACCATAAGGTGAGTGGTTCACCTTCCCCTAATGGTGTGTGATATACAAGGTGAGTGGTTCACCTTCCCCTATGATACACCATGTTCAGATAGGCATAGGATGAGTGGTTCACCTTCTTCTATGGCATATGAGCAGGATGAATGGTTCATCTTCTCCTACCGGTACATCCTACCCATGCAATATGGGACTCATGGGAAGTACCTCTCATCTGGACAATGAGTAGGGAAATGAGGATAGGGACCATAGTACTACCGATGGACGCATCGTGTACTACCGTACTCCCCATTCTAGGATGTTTGATATTGATCTGGGATTAATGGAGACTGACTTCGGGTTAGTGGAGAGTATTATGATACACTCTCGATTATTGGAGATTGACTTCGGGCTAGTGGAGAATGGTATGATACATTATCGATCATTTTCTTCTTCATTATTTCTTCATGGTTTAGCAGAGCAACAATGGTACAAATTGTCAGATGGTTTGGCAGGTTGAGTTCCTCCTAGTTGAGAGGGAGTGTTAAATTTTGCAACTAGGGCCAAACTCCACCTTGGACAACTCATATGATGTAGCTAATATTTTTATTGGATTTCTGTCTTTGAGACATAGTTTTAAAACTCCAACTCCGACTCCGACTCGGCCGAGCAATGACTCCGACTCCGACTCCGAAACGGTAATGACTCGGCCGACTCGTTTTCAATGACTCGGTCGTTGTAAAAAATACATTAAATATTTAGTTTTTTGATAAAAAAACATAATTTTGAAGATTTTAAACATAATTTTAAAGATTTTCATTCATGTTTCCAAACACACAACATTATAATATAGATGGAAGACAACATATGATCAAAGTAGGTTCATGAACCAATCCATTATATCAAAATGGTACCCAATGGCAATACATAGTCAACTGTCATACATGATCAAAGACTCAAAACAAAAAACACATAACCAAGGAGGCTAGAAATGGCCTCTACAAGACTACAAGTCTACAACAAAAGTACTACTGGCTATAGCTAGTAGCTACTGCCAGAGGAGCCAAGATCATGTCGATCAATCTCTGGATCATCATCATCATCAGAGTCAGAGCCCCCTGCCCATGGCTCCTCCTCATCATCATCATCTCCAACTGCAACTGTAGATGTGGTACCACTAGCAGGCTGCAATGTTTTTAAAACTGGAACCGGTGATCGGACCGGTCCACCTAATGAACCGGGTTATCGACCGGAACCGGTCTAACCGGGACTGGTTTGGTCTAAACGAACCGGTTTTAAAAAAATACATTAAATAATTAATTTTAATGAAAGAAAACTATTTTTAAGATGTAAAACCATGATTCCAAGCCATTAGAGACAAAATATGCAAAGTTTGCTCATTTATATACCATGTAAAGGTGAATATATCAAAATGGCACCGAGTACAATACATATCATCGACAAAATAGCAAAATACATAAGAAATGAGGCTCTAAATGGCCTATAAAGTCCAAAAACAATGCTGCAAGTGCCAAGCTATGAGGCCATTGGCCTACTACAAGTCTACAGACTACAGTGTACACATGATCAATCATCAAGTTCATCACCACTACTAGACACAGGATCACCATCAGGAGCTACATAGACATCATCTGGTTCAGAGTCTGAGGATGCCTCAGCCTGATCTGCAACCTCAGTACCAATGCCACCAATGACAATAGAAGTGGACCTAATGGAAGCACGAGTTTGTCGACCTGCACGACTAGTGCCTTCCATTGGTTCTTTGCCTTTCCTTGATGCCATTACTGATCCTGGTTCTGATGCCGCCACATAATCTGCTTCATCCCCCGCTAAAGCCATTTCAATATCAAAATCAGCCTCAAACAATGGATCTTCAGTCTCCTCCACCCATTCTGATGTTGGATCAATATCGTCCAACACAATGGGATCTAGATCAGGTGATTTGCTCATCATTTGGTTCCTCCTCAGTTGAAGGTTGTATTGCACAAAAACAAGATCATTTAACCGTTTTTGTTCCAAACGGTTTCTCTTCTTCGTGTGTATGCGCTCAAAAACAGACCAATTGCGCTCACAACCTGAAGCACTGCAAGTTTGATTGAGGACTCTAATTGCAAACCTTTGCAATTGAGGACATTGGCCACCAAATGACTCCCACCAATGTGCTGCAAAGAAAAAGACATTAATTAGTAACTTAGTTTATAATTTGAATTGTAAAGAACGTAAACAATTTTAACTTGAAAAGAAAAACAAATTGGAAATTGGAATTGCTTACGTGGTTGGTCCACATCTCTTGCCATCTTTGCCAAGTTTTTGCCAAAAGTACCACCTGCCATAGTGAAAACAGTAAGTTGTCTATGTATTTCCAACTGGTCTGCATGGCTAGGGACCATGCGCTCCAAGCAATCAATCAATCCAACTCTAACCTCTCCATCATGCAGATCTACTAGCCGATTTTATAATGATACTTTGGGTTCAAAAAATACCCAGCTGCATGTATAGGACGATGGAGTTGATTGTTCCATCTGTTATCAATGATCTCCCATATACGGCCATATTTAGCTAACCTGTCCTTGTAAGTTGCTCGTATCTACTCCTTTGCTTGATCCATAGCCTCATAAATGTAGCCCATGGCCAATTTTTCCCCATCCACCATCCTTAGCACCTTAACAAGGGCCTCGGTAATTTTCACAAGCTCTACAGACCTTTTCCAAAAATAGTTGTCTAACACTTTCTTTTTTGTGTTTTTTCCATCTGGTCTACGAGCCCACCGAGATTCAGACCATTCTTCAGAGGAAAACATTTTCTGCAAGTTTTTATGTTGACCATTGAGGCATTGCAACGTGAGGAAGTGAGTTGCAAATCTCGTAATTGCAGGCTTAAGAAGCTCTTTTCCCCCAGTGTTTTTCCTCATTAGGCTCAATACCCATGAGTGGTTGTAAATGTATTTTGTAATGCACTTGGCATGCTCTATAGTGTTTTTTACCCACACCACTTTGCCTATATCCTCAAGCATGAGGTCTATGCAATGTGCAGCACATGGAGTCCAAAATATGGTCTTATATTTGGTCTCAAGCATCTTTCTAGCAAGAACATAGTTTGAGGCATTATCGGTGATGACCTGCACAACATGTTGCTCCCCAACTTCCTGAATAATGTTATCCAAAAGCTCAAATAGAAGGGTTGCATCCTTCACCTTATCAGATGCATCAACTGATTTCAAAAACATGGTTCCTTGAGGGCAAGAAACAAGGAAAATTAATGATAGTGCGGTTCTTTCCATTGGTCCATCCATCTGACATGATGGAACAACCTGTTTTGAGCCATGAATCTTTAAACTCAACCAAATACTCATCAATGGAAGATATCTCTTTTTGCAAAAGAGCTCCCCTCAAGTCATGCAGACTAGGGCCTTTGAAGCCTTTTCTTGCAGCTATAACAGAGTCCCACATAGCTTGGTAATAAGGTGAGCGAGCAACATTAATTTTTAAATGGGATATCTGAATCATACCACCATCTAGCAATGTATTGATGAGAAGTTTCTTTGCATCGTCTTTTCCAATGTTGATCCAAAGTGGGTTGAAAACTTGGCTGGGAGGAAGTGGGATTAGAAGAGGCAATGTTGGCAGAAGATGAGAAAAAACTTTGGATGTTTGTTCTCTTTGTTCCTTTTGATGGTTGGCCAAAAGAAGGATGTACATAGTGAAAGGGGTCATTGGTGGAAGGGATAGAAGAGGAGTCTTGAATCTCATAATCATCATACCCACTCTCTTTCATGGCTTCTAATAATTCCCTCTTCATTGCAATGTCATTTTGGATGGCCTTTTCCCTAGCTTTATCCTCATAAAACTTTTCAAGCTTGGAAATGTATTCTGCCCTAATAGGACCTAACGTGCATTTGGTGCATCACATGGCTTTACTTGGCCTCTTATCCCAGCCAAGTGTTGTTTCAATCTAAGAATACCCCCACCTCCAATAGATTTATGGCATAATTTGCATATCATTTTTCCATCAATTACATCACAATGAGCCCATGCACTGTCCTTTCCTTTTGGAACCATGTTTGCTTGAAATAATAACAATTTGCAAAGAAATCTACCATTTAAAAAAAATTGCAGCTAAGCAACGTGGAAAACCAAAGCTAAATGTAGGAAAACAAATGCACATGCAAGCTACAAAATTTGATAGCATAGAGCTAGAGAGTTGATAGCATAGATGATAGAAGTGAGAAGTTTATAAATTTATAACACATAAAAGAATTTAATTCATGGACAGCATTCAAATGAGGAATTTTCATGTGAAAATCCTTACCTGGAAATGCAAACTAGCTTCATTAGCCTCCTCTTGAAGATGGCAACTCCACTAATAGCTACAAACTATCTCCAAAATAGCTCCAACTCCAACTCCAAGATGACTACTCCAGCAAAAACTCAACACTCTCCAAACTCACAAACACTCATAAACACTCCAAATCAGATGTGTGAGACAAATGAGAGGGAGAGGGGCCTCTTAACGGCTTGGAGAGGGTGTCTTTGGAGGGAAAGCACCCTTAGTTTCCCTGCAAAACCCTAAAACACATGCAAAAAGTCGTTGACTGGGCTCACGGTGGGCTTGCCTCCTAACCGGTCGGTTTAGGACGAAACCAGCCAGTTTGATATAAACCGATCGATTCCATTCTAAACCGGTCGGTTAGGACCGGTTAGCTACATTTTTAGGCGAAAGAGGGTGTCTGACCGGGTTTTTTGACCGGTTCCAACCAATGGGCCTGCTAACCAGCAGGTTAGACCGATAACCGGTTAGCTGGGCCAGTTTTGAATACTGTGGTGTACATTGCATAGCAGGGGAAGACTATGGTGAGCAAAGATGTCAAATTCAAGGAGAGTCGAGCCTTTACGAAGTCACATGAACCCCTTCCAAAGTGGCAGAGGATAAGGATCAAGAGGCTCCAAAGATTGAGGATAGACCAGCACCATCACAACTGACGCAATCTTTAGATCAAGAGGAGAAGTTGGAGGTTCTTTCAACTTCTGTCAAAAGGAGACCGAGATGGCTTGGGTAGACAATGAGAGATGCTCAGTAGCATGTGGAGGCTCCTAGGAGGACTTTCAAGTAGAGTAAACCACCATAGAAGTTTTCCAGTTATATGGCACTTCTAAGTGACATTAGTGATTCCAAGCCTTCAAATTTTGAGGAAGTTGCAAATCACTAGGTTTAGAGGGATGCCATGTTGGAGGAGTATGGCTTCATGATGAAAAAGTGTGGAGCATTCTGCCCAAGCCATAAGGAAAATTAGTGGTTATCTCAATATGAATCTACAAGATTAAGCACATTGTGGCTGGCAGTATTAAAAAGTATAGGGCGAGGTTCGTGGCGAGAGGGCTTTCCCAAAAGGAGGGAGTGGATTATGAGGAAACATTCACACCAGCTACTTCTATCAGGGTTGTTATATTTATTGCTTTAAAAATGGGGTGGAAAATACATCAGATGGACATCATGACAACCTTCCCCAGTGGGCTGATAAAAGAGGAGGTGTACATTGAGCAGCCTCATGGGTTTGAGGCACATGGGAGAGATTCTCATGTATGCAAGTTGAAGAAGGCACCAAAAGCATGGTACTCGAAGATTCATGGGTATCTGTCAGCATGGGCTTCACCAAGGGTGAGGCGAATCCCAACCTATATTTTGTACTAGTTGGCAATGATCCACTCATCTTGATTCTTTATGTGGATGACCTCTTTATCACAGGTTAGAGAAGCTCATAGAGATGTGCAAGTCAAATCTTGCTTCGAAGTTCGAGATGAAGGACATCGACATCTTGCACTATTTTTTGGTACTAAGGTGTGGCAGCAAAAGCATGAGATTTTCCTTGGACAAGGAAAGTATGTAGTTGATATGTTTAGGAGATTTGGGAGGGTGTATTGCAAGCCTATGTCTACACCCGTGATCACCAATCAGAAGAAGTTGAATGCTTCAAAGTGAAAGTTGGTCGTGTGATTCCCCCATTATACAAGCAATTGATCAGTGCTTTGATGTATATGGTCAACAATAGGCCAAATATATGCTTTGTTGTGAATACCCTGAGCACATGCTTCATTGCAACTGAATGCACAGAGGTATAGTGGAGTATGGGCTTGTTGACCACTCCACGTCAACTACCCTATAGCAGTATACATTTTCGCAAGAATATTCTATCATGATGGAATAGTGAGATCATCCAGATTTCATCATCATCTTCAACCATCATTGTTTAAAGTTGTAAACCCCTTTTGCATGTCTGTAATGTAAATGATCCTAGTAAGACTATCTATGTATGTAACAACCTAGGTAATCCTACTTTTTTTGTGACAGTTTCTATCCTAGCAAGGTTTTCGTCTCACCGATTCACATGTGTTTCTAAACACGGATAATCGGCAAAATTTTTCCCTCCAACCTCACCCCAAAGCTAGGGTGGATTTTGTCGTCAAGATCTTAGGTGAGTCCTAGTGTTTTAATCGAGTCTTTTGTAAAGTGAATTTGGAAAAATTTTAGCTAATTGGCTAAATTATTTTATTACAAATCACTAAGTCTACTAGATCATATTTGAGTCGCAGAATTGGGTAAATAAATGAGGGTCTATAACAAACGGGTGTTCACCCTTCATGTATTAAATTGTAATATCTTGATATAAAAAATATTTTTGTGCATAGTCCCTCATATTTAGACACCATGGCTAAATTATTTTAGGGTTGGAAAATTATTGATCCCCTCATGAGTCAATTAATTAAATTCTCTGGTGAAAATAAATTAAAATCCTAAGCCAAAAATTCAATTAATTTTAAGTCTTACGGAAAAATAATTCTCCAAAAGGTAAAATTTGTGGGTCTCACATAAATTAATTTTTGGATGTCTCGACCAAGGAAATATTGAAAATTTCAAGAGATATTGGACCCTTGGACTTTGGTAGTTAAGTCAAAGTCAATTTTTTGAGGAAAACAACTCAAAATAATTAATTTTGACTTTATTACAATTCAATTAAATGAAAATTCGAATTTTTTCAAAAATAAAATAATTTCGATCGAGAAGATTAAAAGACAATTAAATATTTTTCAATGGTCAAGATTACTTTCACAGGGATCAAGCCAACTAGCCGTTGGAGAATTAATCTATAAACTAGAGGTCACTTTTCATTTAAATCATCTAATATTTTAGATCGTGTACTAGCTCTCAAAGCTCTCTTGTAATATTTCTAGAATAATAACAACGCAAAGTCTTTAGGGTTTTATTGATGGCAATGTTCCTCTCCGATATTTTATGGTAATATTGTTTTTAATGTTTTCTTGAATATTATTTATAAATTGTAGATTAATAGCTCTCGTGGAATAATCTATTGCACAGGTATCTTACTTAGTTTATTGGATCTAAGGTAGCAATTTTAATTTGATTGAATTAGCAAATATCTCTAATTTTTTAAGATTATGTTGTTATTTTATATCTATATCAATCTGACAATTTGATCTAGTGTTTACAGAGATCATTCGTACTTAAAAATTTGGGCGTTTGGAGAAGTCCTCGGTTGGACCAACCGACTTCTAAAGCATAAGATTTGAAGAGCCCATTTGATTTAAGCCCCGGGATTTATCTAACGAAGCTTCTATTGCAAGGTTTTCTAGGCCAGTACCTTATTTAAAAATTTATTTATCTCTAAAAAATTGTGCTAAATAGCTAGATCTGGCCAGAAAAAGCCTTAAATCTAAAGATCTGGGAGCTGAGTTGGACTCATACTCCTCAGATCTGATAGATCTGTAGATTATTTGTATTGATTTGTAATTTACTTGTATAGATCTGAAGTTTTGTAACATAATTTTGAATTTTAACACTTGGGTTTTTGGGATTTTCTCTATTTTTGTACATATTGGGTATTGGGTTTTTCTCTTTTCACTTGTGCAAGAATAGATCTAAAAAATCAGCCAAGGATATTTTTAGATCTGAGCTAGATCTAGACCTTGGAGGGCAAGATCTAGCCTCAAATGTTTGTAAGTAGAGAAGAAACGATAAAATCTTCCATTAAAGGCTTCAAAATTGAGATTATTTGAGGAAAGTTTTGGCTTTTAAGATAGATCTAGGCCTTGGAGGGCAAGATCTAGTTTCATTTTGGTTTGCAAGGCCAAATAATTCAAGGATTATTCAATGAAATTTCAAAATCTCAGGTTTCATGAATTTCTGAGATACAAAATTGCAACAACAACAACAAAAAATCTGAGTTTGGATGAGGGTTTTGCCATTCAAATCTGAATTGAAGTTGAAGAGAACCATTGGTAGAAATTGGTCATTTTCATATTTGTTTATTACTGGAAGATTTTGGATAAAAAGATTCAAGCCCTAGGGCCTCAAGTTTCATTTTCTAACCTCTATTTCTTTCATTGTCCAATACATTAAGCTAATTAACTTAAGCAGTGACATTAAGCACATTGATAAAGATAATCACCAAGTAAAATACTACAATTTGAATGATTGTCTCCTTGCTTTCTGAAGTTTAATCATAACAGAAATTTGCATCTAAATTCAATATTTTCTTAAAAACAATTGATTGGGTACTGTTTGACATATTTTTCATTAGTTTGGCATCTAAAGCTGACTATTGTCCCAAAATAACAAGTTGTTGTCATAAACATTATTTTTGAAAAATAGTATTGTTACTTCATTCTGAAAGTGAATATTTTTTGCAACAAGGTTTGACATGGTTAGTAACGTCAAGTTTAAAAACTTATTTTCTAAATTCTGAATTTGGATTGCAGATATCAAATTGAATATTTTGGGACTGTTTTACATACTTGCACTAATTTGGTTCATTGTTGTCCCTAAAGAACTCATTGTTGTTTTAAATGCAAATCTCTGAAAATTAGATTTTTTGGGTGATTTTTTTGCATTCTTACTTCAGTAAGTTTTAGTGGTTATTGACATTGGGTTTTTAAGTTTAAATGTTTAATATTTTCTGAGATCTAAATTAGGATTACACACATATAAGCTTGTTGTCTTGAATGCATTTCTAAAGTTTAATCATAACAGAAATTTGCATCTAAATTCAATATTTTCTTAAAAACAATTGATTGGGTACTGTTTGACATATTTTTCATTAGTTTGGCATAGTGTTGTGAAAAGCGCGTTTTAATCGCGCTTTTTTAAAAAACGCGCGCTTTTTTCCCCATGCCGCATAAAACGCGCGTTTTATACGAAAAAAGCGCAGATAATTTTTTTTGGCGCTTTTTTCTGAAATTAAGATAAAAGCACAATTTTTTGAAAAAAAAACGTGCTTTTTTCAAAAAAAAAGCGCGCTTTTTTCATAAAAAAGCGCAGACCCCTCCGGCAGCGCGATTTTATAATGAAAAATTACATTTTTTCTTGCTCATTCAGACAGTGAGGCGCGCGCGGAAGAGGAGAAGAGCTAGGAGAGCAGCTAGGAGGGTTTCTTGCCGAATCGAAGTGGTTAGAGGACTATTTCAAGAGGAGATCACCGATTTCACCGTAGAAACGATATGTAGGTTAAAAATTTTTTGTTTTCATTGTTTCAAAACATTGTTTTTCTATGTTTTTAATTGTTTTTGGTTGAGAAACTTCATATGGGCACCATTTTTTTTTTTTTTCATTGTTTTTAAAGAATTTTTTGTATTTCTTCATTGATTTGGGATGGATAACTTGGTATGGCTATGGGAACCAATTTTTTTTTTGTTTTCATTTTTTTTAAACATTGTTTATGTTTTTTCATTGTTTTTGGCATTTGCTTGCCATTTGGTTGGGTAACTTGGGTTTGGAACTTTGGATTCTAGAAATTTGTAACTTGTAATTTTGTAAATGGCAAATGCTAAATTGTAATCCTAAATTCATATTTCCTAATCCTTATTAATTTTTCCCATAGGTTTGCAACTTCAAAGTTAAAAAACAAACATGCCAAGGAAATTGGATCCTTTCTAGGAATATGGTGTGCCTAATGCTCCGAATGATAGACAAAACTTGACTTGCAAGTTGTGTGGAAAGGAGATACGCGGGGGGGTGTATAGGTTGAAGTATCACCTTGCACAAATCCCTAGACATGATGTGGGGCCTTGTACAAATACAACTTCTGAACTTATCCAAATAGCCACGAGAGCACTGGGAGAATTAGAGCAGACTAGAGAGGCCAAAGAAGAACTGAAAAGGCAACTAAGAAGGTCAGCTGAAAGAAGTGGGCCAAGTGGCACTGGTTCTACTATAGCATCAGTCAATCCAGTAGCTGCATCATCATTTTTTGTTCCTCGAACCACACCTGGTTCACAGCCATCTATCGGTTCAATGCTAAAAAGAACCGAGAAAGAAGACGCTGACAACTTGCTAGCAAAATT
>APFE030551356.1:98711-112576 GCA_000404065.3 Pinus taeda
GAACAACGTATAGAGATCTCTAAACAAATTGAGACATATAGGATGGCAGGTGGCACATTTGGCTTTGAGATGGCTGTCTATGATAGGCTGATTAAAATGCCAGGTATTTTTTAGTTTGTAACTTTGTTTCAAATTTCATTGTCTCTTCAAAATTTCAAATTCCATTTTTTTCTTATGTTTATTTAAAATTTTATTTCTAATTTTGTTGTAGATGCCTGGTGGAAAATGTATGGTGCCAGGGTACCCCTTTTGCAAAAGTTGGCCATTCGCATCCTCAGCCAAACATGTAGCTCCTCAGGATGTGAGCGCAACTGGAGTGTATTTGAAAAAATACACAATAAGAAGCGCAACAGGTTAACACTTCAACATTTAAAATATTGCAAATTTCGAAATAAATTTTTGAATTCATTAAACAATATTTTTTTTATTAATTATTAATTATTATTTCATGATCTTTGTACAGGTTGGAGTCCCAGAGACTTAATGACATGGTGTATGTCTACTACAATCTTCGATTGTGGGTGAGGCAACTGGAGAAGACACCTGATGTGGATGCCATCTCATTGGATGGCATTGACACCACTGCTGCATGGAGGGTCGAGGCCGAGAGGCCTCTCATGGAGTCTGCTGATGATTGGTTAGGGCAGGATGTTGTGGAGGGGGAGGAGCAGCAGGAGCAGGTGGAGGAGGAGGAGGAGGAGGAAGAACAGGAGGAGGAGGTGACACCGCCTGCCCGGGCTACCACTGCCACCAGTAGAGGACGTGGTCTACCTCCTGTACCTCCTACTTCTAGTTCTTCAGCTAGTAGAGCACATCAGACTCCACTGCCCTCTCCACCAGCACAGGCACCAGCGTCTACATCGGGAGGGAAAGGGAAAGTTGTTGCATTTTCTCGCAAGAGGGGCAGAGGAAATCAATAGGATTAGACTTTCATTTTATTGTATATGACATTATGACATGATGAGATACATTATCATATTTTTTGTTGATATTTTGAGGTTGAGTTGGGACTCAGGAGTCAGGACTTACTATTCAGGACATGATTCAATGTTATGTGTGATTTTAGCGTTAGAAATGATATTAAACATCTTATATATTAGTTTTTTTGTCATATTTATGTGTCAATGTATTTATTTTATGTTGTAGATGGTTTAGATATTGAAAAAATTGAAAAAAAATGAAAAAAATGAATATTTTTGTTCCAAACGCTTTTTTCCCGCTTTTTTCCGCTTTTTTCCCGATTTTTCCGCTTTTTTCCGCTTCATTCCCCGCGCCGATTTAATCCCGCTCGCGCTTTTAACAACATTGGTCAACTTTGGCATCTAAGGCTTACTATTGTCCCAAAATAACAAGTTGTCATAAACATTATTTTTGAAAAATAGTATTGTTACTTCATTCTAAAA
Organism: Pinus taeda; assembly: GCA_000404065.3. NCBI lineage: Eukaryota > Viridiplantae > Streptophyta > Pinopsida > Pinales > Pinaceae > Pinus > Pinus taeda. The sequence goes on from APFE030551356.1 coordinate 100,115, forward strand.
GTGAATATTTTTTGCAACAAGGTTTGACATGGTTAGTAACGTCAAGTTTAAAAACTTATTTTCCAAATTCTGAATTTGGATTGCAGATATCAAATTGAATATTTTGGGACTGTTTTACATACTTGCACTAATCTGGTTCATTGTTGTCCCTAAAGAACTCATTGTTGTTTTAAATGCAAATCTCTGAAAATTAGATTTTTTGGGTGATTTTTTTGCATTCTTACTTCAGTAAGTTTTAGTGGTTATTGACATTGGGTTTTTAAGTTTAAATGTTTAATATTTTCTGAGTTCTAAATTAGCATTACAGACATATAAGCTTGTTGTCTTGAATGCATTTCTAAAGTTTAATCATAACAGAAATTTGCATCTAAATTTAATATTTTCTGAAAAACAATTGATTTGGTACTGTTTGACATATTTTTCATTAGTTTGGCATCTAAGGCTTACTATTGTCCCAAAATAACAAGTTGTTGTCATAAACATTATTTTTGAAAAATAGTATTGTTACTTCATTCTGAAAGTGAATATTTTTTGCAACAAGGTTTGACATGGTTAGTAACGTCAAGTTTAAAAACTTATTTTCTAAATTCTGAATTTGGATTGCAGATATCAAATTGAATATTTTGGGACTGTTTTACATACTTGCACTAATTTGGTTCATTGTTGTCCCTAAAGAACTCATTGTTGTTTTAAATGCAAATCTCTGAAAATTAGATTTTTTGGGTGATTTTTTTGCATTCTTACTTCAGTAAGTTTTAGTGGTTATTGACATTGGGTTTTTAAGTTTAAATGTTTAATATTTTCTGAGTTCTAAATTAGGATTACACACATATAAGCTTGTTGTCTTGAATGCATTTCTAAAGTTTAAAGCGCTGAAAATAAATTTGATCTATTGTTGTCCTGAACATTTAATTTCTGAAACTTAGGTGTTAAAACATAATTTTGAATGTGACTGTTGAATGCATTTCTAAAGTTTAAAGCGCTGAAAATAAATTTGATCTATTGTTGTCCTAAATATTAAATTTTTGGGATCTACTGTTGTCCTGAACATTTAATTTCTGAAACTTGGGTGTTGAAACATAATTTTGAATGTGACTGCCATAAGAGTTTAAAGGGCTAATCTATTTGCTGTCATAAATCTTTCTTTTGTTGCCCTTATTATCTTTGAAAGCTTCACTGGTATCGCTGAAAAATAAGCGCCTTTAATTCATGTGGAAAGTGAATGTTTAGTATTGTTTATTCAACAAATCTTTTGAGTAAGAACGTTTATTATTGTCTGAGTTAAGGCATCGTAATTGTCTAAAAAAGAACATTGATGATCTTATTGTCATTGGATAACAGATTTGAATAACACTGTGGGTAAATGCTCTAGTTCTTTCTCTTGCTAATAATATCATTATTAGTTTATGGTTTTGTGGATTTTTGGCATATCAATGATCTTTCTTTAAGAGATACATTTTGTGACTATTTACTTGAGCAATTGTACTTTTGGCATCTTTTGTATCCTATTGGCATTTGGAAAATTGGCACTTTGTCTCGTGTAAGACTGTCTCTTCATTTATTAAGTACTCTTGCCATAAAAGTTAATTAATACTAAGTGCTTAAACCTTAAACGATCTTACCTCAAAACTACTCACTCATCCCTTTGCTAATCACATCTTGCATCTATTTTCATCATAATAGCATTTTCCTTAGTAGCAGTTGTCCATCCTGTAATTGGTCCTAAATTTCTTAGCAAGATAGTTGACTCCACAAGGCACTGGTATCAGTTGTCTAAATCGAATCACTTAAGTCTTCCTAAATCTAAAAAAGTATTTGGTCGCTCAATTGTGTCTCCCGGATTGGTTGGTTCCCAACTGATCCTTCATTCCATTTTTGTAGGGTCTAACCCGCTTAGTTTGTTGTAGGGAGACAACTTAAACAGAGAGATTGGGGATCAAGGTGACATCCCTCGATCTGAGTCTTCGTCGCGGTGCCTAGACATTTTGTGCGGTAACATTTTTTTAGCAACTCCACTGGGGAACAAACACAGAATCTCTAGTTTCGCAGACCAGAATCCACACAGTCTGCCGAAGCAATTCCCATCTCATCACAAGGAGGTCACTTTTCCCATTAAGGACAAATTGACTATGGTTACAAAAGAAATTAAGAAAGACCAAGCTTATGTGTCACCATTGACAGAGTACATTCAGAATAAGATTGGGCATACTTCAGATTCTTCAACTCATTCGTCCAAGCAATTTCAAGATCAGGACAGGGAATCTATAGTGGTCTCAGTATTGACATCTCAGCCCACCCAGAAGAAGAACAAAAGGCAGTAAAGAAGAAGGAATCAGTTTGATGCATATGATAGCCGACAGCAGCTCGATCTTCAGATAAGACAAAGTCCTACGATATGCATGATCAGGCATGGCACATCCGAAAAACAAACCACCAATTTGCCAGAGAGTAGGTAGATGCTCAAGAAAGATTTCATTGAACACATCTGATGCCATGGGGTATCCTTTTATTGTAGTTTTAACCCTACACCTTGTCATTTCAGCATTCCATTTCTGTCTTTAGATTATATTTATATTTCGTATTAGAGCTTCTATTTCATGCACTTAATGTTATATGATGATTTTTGGATTTTATTTCAATGGGATGCTACTTATGTGATTTTGTGTGTTGCCTGGGTGTAAATTATAGATTCTCACATTCCTTCAGTGAAGCAACGTGTCCCCAAGTATGTTGATTTGGGGTAGCGTCGGATGTGCTTTAGCCACGAAATTTGGTGGAGACGTTGGGGCACATGATATCTCCAATACCCAAAAAGGGTTTGGGCAGATTCTAAACAGTTTAGGAGATATTAAAATAATTAATATTTTTAATGGAGTCTCTAAGTTTAAACTGAGAGAAATTAAAATATTAATGTGAATTAATATAAAACTGTGTTAGAATGGTCCAAAAGACATGGATCAAACCACATCTAATCTTAGTCGTTGATTAGGGACTTAATCTTGGTCGTTGATATGTCAACGAGAAAAGTATAAGAGGAAGCTTGAGGGTCACTTGGAGAGCACACCAGATGATCAGTCATTCTATTCTCTAGAGCGGGGTTTGCTAAGAGAGATAGAATCAGTGATCGGAGTTGCACCTGAGGGGCAGTGAGTATAGAGAGACAAAGAGGCACAGATAATGCTGGGAGATCAGCACAGGAGCCAGAAAGAATGATGCAGTAGCAGCCAAGGCTCACGCAGGGCCACGCAGAGGCAGCGAGGAGTTGCGTAGTGCTTCAGAGAGGCCAACCTAGCTGACGCAGAGGACCAGAAGGCTAATGCAGGGCCTCCTGATGCTGACGCAGGCTTATTCAAGGTGACACAGGGCCAACACTGGGCAGAGAGAGGCTGACGTAGTCTAGAAAGGCAGCTGCTGGGGTTTCTGGGGCAGATTGGAGCTGAGGAGCTGCCGGAGGGTTTATCCGGGGTTTCAACAAGGACATTTGTCTCGGACTGAGGCGGACTACTGCCAAAGGCATTCTCTGTTGGGTAAGCTGAATTTGGTACCCACATTGTACTCTGAAATTGCTTAATAAGAAAACCCTCAGATCGCTGCACCGGTTTTCCCACATTGAGTTTTTCCAGGAACATTGGTCCAAAAATGACAGTGTCATTTTGTGTGCTTGCATCTATTTCCTTCAGTTGATGATCTGTAATATGTTGAGCATGCACTAGTGTTTATTTTCAGTATTTACATTGTAAATAACTTGTTAAGTAATGGAACAAGTATGTAGGAATAAATCAGTAAAGTGCATGGAGGATTCTAAATGGTAGACTTAGAAACTTCAAAATGGTATCAGAGTGTGGTTGCAGATCACAGAAGAACTGAGGACATCAGTGGAGCGGAGCAATAGCAGCAGAAAACAGTTGTCCCAAGTGACAGAAGTTGTTCCTAGCAGAGCAACGACAAGGGGAGGGTGACGCAGTGCCTGCGTCATCAAGGGTGAGCCAGGAAGAGGCAGCGCAGAGGCCAAAGGAGGCAAAGGGAGGCTCACGCAGAGCCACGCAAAAGGCCAGAGTACTGTGACACATTTGAATGAGGAGGTCGAGTTGCTGGTGTCGAGATTGACGAGAGCCTAGGAGCTCCCACCTTCAGGTTGTTGGGGTTTAGGAGGCTGTGGGTAAGTTGCAGAGTGGAGCTGGGGGGGTACTGTAGTCAGAACAGTACCTAATAGGGCAAGGCCAAGGTAGAGGGAGTTGTTGTCGAGGCGGATTTCTAGCCAAGGAATCTGGATCAGTGTTGTTGTTGCACAGACGATTAGAGAGGGGCAACTTGACGATTGGCAGAAGGATTTCCAGAAGGGAAATCAGGACTCAGAGGGAGTCCAGAAGAGAACTTCCAGAAGGGAAGTAGAGAGACTCAGCAGGAGTCGAACCGAGAATTTCCAGACACGAAGTAGAGAGACTCAGCGGGAATCGAGCCGAGAACTTCTAGGCAAGAAGAAGAGAGACTCAACAGGAGTCGAACAGAGAACTTCCAGACGGGAAGTAGACTCAGTAGGATTTGAACAGAGAACTTCCAGGCAAGAAGTAGAGAGACTCAGAGGAGTCAACAAGAAGAGCAGAGAGATGGCCATGAATGGGCTGAGGGATCAGGACAAGTTGGATGAGGCATCCAACTTTGGCATCTGGAAGGCCACGATCCTTTCTATTATGTGTGCCATGAGTGCTCATGTGCCACTTCAGAAGAAGTGGGGAGACATCGAGTTGTAGTCAGGCGGACTACAGGCGATGAGGCGCAGGATCCTCAAGGTACCCAGCCTCTTGGATTAGACCTTGCTACGAGAACCCTGAAGAGGAGTAGCAGAATTGGCGATGTTAGTAGAGACGGATGCGGATGGAGCGACAAAGGGAGCTACAATGCAAGATTCCCAGGACAGTGTGAGGCTAGCAGGTTGCAGAAGTGTGAGAGGCACGGGAGTGTTGCACCGGTGCAGGATGGCACAGAGAAGTGTGCAACAGTGCGAGATGCAGGGAGTTATTGCAGCAGCGCAGAGGTCAAGGAGGGCGCACTTGTTAGCGGCAGAGGGAGCTTCAGCATCATGAGGGTCTCTAGCCCAACAGAAAGGTCAGAATTGGGAGATCAGTTACTTACTTCTCAGTAACTGAGTTGCAATGCAACAGTGGGCAGCACAATGCAGCATGATGAGAGATGCAGCAGTGGCAGTGGCAGAGCCATGGGCAGGAACACGGATGCAAAGGGAGAAGCAGTGGCAGTGGCAAAGCCATGGGTAGCAGTACAGGATGCAACAGTGCAGGGGATGATGGGCAGCAGGCCTAGCATCAGCACAGGGACCAATGAGAGATGATCAAGGTGATACTCAGTGAGGAGTATTACTAGAGCACACTCCTCGCTAAAAGGGAGTGTTGTTTTGGGGTAGCATCGGATGTGCTCTAGCCACGAAATTTGGTGGAGAGGTTGGGGCACATGAGATCTCCAATACCCAGAAAGGGTTTGGGCAGATTCTAAACAGTTTTGGAGATATTAAAATAATTAATATTTTTAATGGAGTCCCTAAGTCTAAACTTAGGGAAATGCTAAAAGGGAGTGTTGTTTTGGGGTAGCATCGGATGTGCTCTAGCCACGAAATTTGGTGGAGAGGTTGGGGCACATGAGATCTCCAATATTCAGAAAGGGTTTGGGCAAATTCTAGACAGTTTTGGAGATATTAAAATAATTAATATTTTTAATGGAGTCCCTAAGTCTAAACTTAGGGAAATTAAAATATTAATGTGGATTAATATTAAACTGTGTTAGAATGGTCCAAAAGACATGGATCAAGCCAAATCTAATCTTCATCGTTGATTAGGGACTTAATCTCCGCTGTTGATATGTCAACGAGAAAAGTATAAGAGGAGGCTTGAGGGTCACTTAAAGAGCACACCAAATAATCAGTCATTCTATTCTCTAGAGCGGGGTTTGCTAAGAGAGATAGAATCAGTGATCGGAGTTGCAGCTGAGGGGCAGCCAGTACAAAGAGACAAAGAGGCAGAGATAGTTTCGGAAGATCAATGCAGGAGCCAGAGAGAGTAACGCAGTAGCAGCCAGGGCTCACACAGAGGCAGCCAGAAGTTGTGCAGTGCTTCAGAGAGGCCAGCGTAGCTGACGCAGGGCCTCCTAAAGCTGACGTAGGCCTATTCAGGGTGACGCGGGGCCAACGCTGGGCAGAGAGAGGCTGACGCAGTCCAGAAAGGCAAACGCTGGGGTTTCTAGGGCATATTGGAGCTGAGGAGCTGCCAGAGGGTTTATCCAAGGATTCAGTGGGGACATTTGTCTCAGACTAAGAGGGACTACTGCCAAAGGCATTCTCTGTTGGGTAAGCCGGATTTGGCAGCCAGATTGTACTCTGAAATTACTTAATAAGAAAATACTCAGATAGTTGCACCGGTTTTCCCACATTGGGTTTTCCCGAGGACATTGGTCCAAAAATAACGGTGTCATTTTTTGTGCTTGTATTTGTTTCCTTCAGTTGATGGTCTGTAATATGTTGAGCATACACTAGTGTTTATTTTCAGTATTTACATTGTAAATAACTTGCTAAGTAATAGAACAAGTAGGTAGGAATAAATCAGTAAAGTGCATGGAGGGTTTCTAACTGGTAGACTTAGAAACTTCAACAAAGTAGAGCCAGATGTTGACCACTCTGCGTCAGCTACCCTATAGCAGTATACATTTTCACAAGAATATTCCATCATGATCGAATAGTGAGATCATCCAAATTTTATCATCATCTTCAGTCATCATTGTTTAAAGTTGTAAACCCATTTTACATATTTGTAATATAAATGATCCTAGTAAGACCGTCTATGTATGTAACAACCTAGGTAATCCTACTTTTTTTATGACGATTTTTATCCTAGCAGGTTTTTCGTCTCACCGATTCATGTGTGTTTCTAAACATGGATGATCAGCAGAGTTTTTCCCTCCAACCTCACCCCAAAGCTAGGCTGGATTTTGTCGTCAAGATCTTAGGCAAGTCCTAGTCTTCTAGTCGAGTCTTCTGTAAAGTGATTTGGGAATAATTTTAACTAATTGGCTAAATTATTTTATTACAAATCACTAGGTCTACTAGATCATATTTGAGTCGCAAAATTGAGTAAATAATGAGGGTCTATAAAGAAAAGGTGTTTCCTCTTCATGTATTAAATTGTAATATCTTGATGTAAAATATATTTTAGTATATGGTCTCTCATATTTAGACACCATCGCTAAATTATTTGAAGGTTGGAAAAATTATTGATCCCCTCACGAGTCAATTAATTAAATTTCCTGGCAAATTTAAATTAAAATCCTAAGCCAGAAATTCAAATAATTTTAAGTCTTAAGAAAAATTAATTCTCCAAAAGGTAAAATTTGTGGGTCTCAGAGATATTAATTTTTGGACCAAGGGAATATTGAAATTTTAAGAAATTTTGGACCCTTGGGCCTTGGTAGTTAAATCAAAGTCAATTTTTTGAGGAAATCAACTCAAAATAATTAATTTTGAATTGATTAAAATTCAATTAAATGAAAAAATCGAATTTCCTCAAAAATAAAATAGTTTCGACGGAGGAGATTAAAAGATAATTAAATCTTTTTCAATTGGTGAGATTACTTTGACGGGGATCAAACCAACTAACCATTGGAGAATTGATCTATAAATTAGAGGTCACTTGTCATTTAAATCATCCGATATTTTAAATCGTGTACTAGCTCTCGAAGCTTTCTTGTAATATTTTTGGAATAATAACAACGCAAAGTCTTTGGGGTTTTATTGATGGCAGTGTTCCTCTCCGACATTTTATGGTAATATTGTTTTTAATGTTTTGCTGAATATTATTTATAAAATGTTGATTAATAAATAACGTGGAATAATCTATTTGCACAGGTATCTTGCTTAGTTTATTGGATCTAAGTTTGCAATTTTAATTTATTGAATTAGCGGGTATCTATAATTTTTGAAGACTATATTGTTATTTACATCTCTATCGAACTGACAATTTGATCTAGTGTTTGTAGAAATCATTTGTACTTAAAAATTTGGGCCTTTGGAGAAGTCCTCGATTGGACCAGCCAACTCCTAAAGCATAAGATCTGAAGAGCCCGCTTGATTTAAACCTCGGGATTTATCTAATGAAGCTTTTCTCGCAGGGTTTTATGGGCTAGTATCTCATTTAAAATTTATTTATCTCTAAAAAATTGTGGTAAATAGCTAGATTTGACTACAAAGAGCATTAGATCTACAGATCTGGGAGTGGAGTTTGAGTCAATACTCCTCAGATCTGATAGATCTGTAGATTACTTGTATAGATTTGTAATTTACTTATGTAGATCTGAAGTTTTGTAACATAATTTTGAATTTTAACACTTGGGTTTTTGGGATTTTCTCTATTTTTTTACATATTAGGTATTGAATTTTTCTCTTTTCACTTGTGCAGGAATAGATTTGAGAAATCACCGAAAGAGATCTTCATATCTGAGCAAGATCTAGACCCTGGAGGGAAAAATCTAGCCTCAAATGTTTGTTTGCAGGGAAGAAACAATAAAATCTTTCATTAAAAGCTTCAAATCTGAGATTATTTGAGGAAATTTTTGGCTTTTAAGATAGATCTAGGCCACGGAGGGCAAGATCTAGTCTCATTTTTTTTGCAGGGCCAAATAATTCAAGGATCATTCAGTGAAATTTCAGATCTAGAGTTTCATGAATTTCTGAAATACAAAATTGCAACAACAAAAAAATCTGAGTTTTGATGAGGGTTTTGCCATTCAGATCTGAATTGAAGTTGAAGAGAACCATGGGTAGAAATTGGTGATTTACAGATTTGCTCATTGCTGGAAGATTTTGGATAAAAAGCTTCAAGGCCTAAGGCCTCAAGTTTCGTTTTCTAACCTTTATTTCTTTCGTTGTCCAATACATTAAGCTAATTAATTTAAGCAGTGACATTAAGCACATTGACAAAGATAATCACCGCGTAAAAAACTAAATTTGAATGACTATCTATTTGCTTTCTGAAGTTTAATCATAACAGAAATTTGCATCTAAATTCAATATTTTCTGAGAAACAATTGATTGGGAACTGTTTGACATATTTTTCATTAGTTTGGCATCTAAGGCTTACTATTGTCCCAAAATAATAAGTTGTTGTCATAAACATAATTTCTGAGAAATAGTATTGTTACTTCATTCTGAAAGTGAATATTTTTTGCAACAAGGTTTTGCATGGTTTGTAGCATAAAGTTTAAACACTTATTTTCTAAATTCTGAATTTGGATTGCGCATATCAAATTGAATATTTTGGGATTGTTTTACATACTAGCACTAATTTGGTTCATTGCTCTCCCTAAAGAACTCATTGTTGTTTTAAATGCAAATCTCTAAAAATTAGGTGCTTTTGGGTGATTTTTTGCATTCCTACTTCAACAAGTTTTAGTGGTTATTGACATTGGGTTTTAAGTTTAGATGTTTGATATTTTCCGAGTTCTGAATTAGGATGACACACATATAAGTTTGTTGTGTTGAATGCATTTATGAAGTTTAAAGCATTGTTGATAATATCGGCGATATTCGAAAATATCGCGATATTTTTGGCAAAACGATGTATCGCCGAGAAAATATCGCAATATTTTCTGTTTTGAAAATATCGCAATATTTTCAAAATATCGCGATATTTTGAAAATATCGGCTATGTTTAAAAATTTGAAAAAATTATTTTTTATGCTTGCGATATTCGCCGATATTGCCAATAAGATATTTTCTGGACCCTCGCCAATATTTTGCCGATACCGATATTTTCAACACTGGTTTAAAGTGCTGAAAATAAATTTTATCTACTGTTGTCCTGAATATTAAATTTCAGAAACTTAGGTGTTGAAACATAATTCTGAAGGTGACTATCATAAGAGTTTAAAGGGCTAATCTATCTGTTGTCATAAATCTATTTTTTTGTTGCCCTTATTATCCCTGAAAACTTAACTGATATTGCTGAAAAATAAGCGCCTTCAATTCATGTGGAAAGTGAATGTTTAGTATTGTTTAATTCAGCAAATCTTTTGAGTAAGAACGTTTATTATTGTCCGAGTTAAGGCATCTTAATTGTCTAAAAAAGAACATTGTTGATATTATTGTCATTGGATAATAGATTTGAATTAACACTATGGGTAAATGCTCAAATTCTTTCTCTTGCCATTAATATCATTATTAGTTTATGGTTTTGTGGACTTTTGGCATATCATTGATCTTTCTTTAAGAGATACATTTTGTGATTATTTACTTGAGCAATTGTATCTTTGGCATCTTTTGTATCCTATTGGCATTTGGAAAATTGGCACTTTGTCTCGTGTAAGATTGTCTCTTCATTTATTAAGTACTCTTGCCATAAAAGTTAATTAATACAAGTAATTAAACCTTAAACAATCTTACCTCAAAACTACTCACTCATCCCTTTGCTAATCGCATTTTGCATCTCTTTTCATCATAATAGCATTTTCCTTAGCAGCAGTTGTCCATCCTATACTTGGTCCTAAATTTCTTAGCAAGATAGTTGACTCCACAGGGCACTAGTATCAATTGTCTAAATCGAATCATTTAAGTCTTGCTAAATCTAAACAAGTATTTGGTCGTGTTAGCGCTTGGAATTCACCTAGGCTGAGATAGACAAACTCTCAAGGCTACATCAAACCATTTCACCTCGTAGCTAGCCCTACGGGGTATGAGAAGGCTCTCTCGGGTCAGATTCGGTAGATCTTTCAATATGATAAGCTGACCAATTAGGATCAAAGATATTAGGCTAGTAAATTGATAAGGGGGGTTGATTTAAAGATTTTTGGGTTTTTGGTGGCAATTGGAGGGAGTGCAATTCAGGGTGCGGGGATTGAGCACAGTTTTTTTTTGCAGGGGGATCTTTGGGGCAAGGTAGGAGTGAGCGCTGATGCCTTAATCTGAGATGGATGATCAGGGATGATAGAGAAGGAGCTAAAGAGGGCAAACAACCATTTGAATCCTCTCTAGACAGTAGAAAACATAAATTTTGAACAAACTAAAAAGCTGAGCATGTCAAAGCATGAATTCAAACTTTACCACTTCATCTGTCCAAATAGAAGCAAAAGAGAAATGTGGAATACATAAACAGACTTACAAGAACATGTAGAGAACACACCATCAACACAACAATCCACAAGAATCCACAATGATGTCTGCAAAACCCTGGCCTTCCTTTTCTTTAAATTGCAGAGATAGATGTACAATATACAATAAAGCTTTCTCCCACAAGAGTCCAACCATGAAAATGAGAAAGAGAGAGCATAATATAGACCATCTAACTCCTTTCCCCACCTCTAGGGGTCGAGCTCAGCTTCCTAGGAGCAGTTTGAACTAATTCTAAATTAAGCACTAGATAATAGGCAGTCCAACAACTTGCCTCTATTACTTAGCTAACTGATTCATGCATTAATTATTCACTTTTTACATCAAGGAAGCTTCTAGAAGGGTAAAGAGAGATAAAATCTATCAAAGTGCCATGAAAATATTACATTTATCCATCATCTACAAGTAAAAATGGTCAACCATAGTCAAAACAGTGTTTTTTTGACAAAAAAAAGGTCAATTCTGGCAAAGCTGGCTCGAATGGTCGCGCCCCCTGTTCAAATGGTCGCGCCCCTTTGCAGCAACTTTTGAGTGGGTTCCAATGGTCCAAATCAGGTGCAAGATGGCTCATTGGAAAGCTTGGTCTGTCTACTTTCCATCCCAAGTGGAATTTCTGAATTTGGAGTTGTTTTTCCCCCTCAAAAACCATTTCTCCCAAGGTCACTTTCTGCAACTCAAAAAGTGGGCAGAAAGTCATTTTTTTGATGTATTTTGAGCTTTTGGAGGCTCAAATCTCAAAATCAGGCTTCTCCCAAGTATTGGTAATTTTTCTCTTTGCATGCCCTTTCCAAAAATGCCAAGTTTTCAAAATTCCGAGCAGTCCTCCAAAATGGTCTCACCCGGGGTGAGACCATTCCACGGGAAAAACCTGTAATTTTACCAAAAATTTGCAAAATGCTCCAAAATTCTCAAAATTTTCAGATGTTGATGCTAGATCAAGGCTGATCAGTACCATGATGAGTGAGGGATGCCTCAGCCAAGATGGAGAGTGGATTTGTCCTTTTCTTCTTCTTCCGGGCCTCTAACATCTTTTGTTGGAGAATTTTTATTCTAGCCTTGCAAACATGCAATCTTGCCCAATAGTGTGTTTTCATGTTGCGTAGTAGCTCTTTGTCACGATTTTCCTTTTCCAACAATCTCTCCAAATGTGCATTCACCCTGATAAGCATGGACTCCCAATCAGCAGGCAATGGGTCACCGGGCCTCCTACGGTTCAAAGTTCGATCACTGCGGATCCTCCATAGCTCATCAAGTTCTTTTTCTTCTTCTAATTGTTTGGTGCGCTGTTCTAGATAAGTGAT
>APFE030551356.1:129577-225542 GCA_000404065.3 Pinus taeda
AGCCACAGATTAACAATCACATATACATTAAGTAAAGTGCAGATAGAACATTAAACGATCAACAGAAAACAAGCCAAGGCAAGAGACACAAGATGTGGCGGCTAGCCAGGGACAAACCCCAATGCGAGGAAACCCTTTGATCAAGTCTTCTTTTTTTCTTCAATAGTTCAGCAGAGAAAAATAGTACAAAATCAAAATTCTGTAATTTTATATCAGCAACAGCAAACCCTAGATCAGCAAAGTCAAACTTGGTCAAACAAGTTGAAATTGACCTCCAATATGCTTGGTCAATTTCCGGTCAACTAGCCCTCAAACATCCTGAAGAAACAGCCATTGAACAGCCCCAAAAACACAATCAAACTGTTGTTGACTAAAGTCAACCTGCTGCCCAAAACTAGGGCAGTCAATGCTGGTCAAACCTGTGGATGGATTGCCTCGATTTTTGTGCCAAAATCTGCGGCCTACCTAGGAGAGGCAGCCACACCAAAACCCTACCCTTGATGAGTCAACGTAGGCCAACGACCTTCAGCAACTTCTACGTCCTCCTTTCAGTGTCCTTCTTGCCCTAATGCATCCTCCTTCCCACGTGTGAGCTCCTCCTTGTATAACCCAAAGCTAAGGAGAGAGAGAGAAGAATGAGTGAGATGAGATGATGAGAAAATGAATCAACCTCTCTTGTATTTATATGATTCACTGGGCATGTGTGCCACACATTTAACAGTTGGTCGAACTTGACAATTTGTCAAGTAAATACAAATAAATTCATATCTCCATAAATACTTGTCGGAATCAGATGATCTTTAGATCAATCCTACACCTCTTGACAAGAGGAATCTAGGAAAAATATTAGCTACCATAAATGAGGTGACCCACATGGAGTTTGGCCTAGTTGCCAATTTTAACACTCCCTCTCAACTAGGGAGAACTTCATATGAAAATCCTCTGACCGTCGCTACTATCCCAGCCATCAAATGCACTGCCCTACACTACTTGGCCCTGCTTTGCTCTGCTTTGCTTAAACTATGAAGAAGAAGAAATGATAGAGGATGTATCATACCATCCTCCACTGACCCAAAGTCAGTGTCAAAGTGTGTCATACCACTCTCACTGATCCCAGATCAATGGAGGTCATCCTAGCATAGGGAGTACAGTAGATACAACAATGCGTCCATTGACAGTACTACTAACGGTTCCTAACCCCATTTCCCTACTCATTGATTAGATGAGAGGTACTTCCAATGAGTCCCAGACTACAAGGGTAGGATGCCTTGACAGGAGAACTAATCATCCTCTCCCCAGAAGAACGAATCATCCTGTCCAACAGTCGCCATGGAGAACTAATCATCCTGGGCCATAGGAGAAATAATCATCCTGTTCCACATTCGCCACGGAGAACTAATCATCTTGGCCCACAAGAGAACTAATCGTCTTGGCCCACAAGAGAACTAATCGTCTTGGCCCACAAGAGAACTAATCATCCTGTTCCACAGTCACCACGGAGAACTAATCATCCTGGCCCACAGGAGAACTAATCATCCTGTCCTATAGTCGCCACGGGGTGTCATAGGGGAAGGTTGAACCTTTCACCCTGTACATAGTGCACCACTAGGGGATGGTGAGTCACCCTATGGTTGCATGTCGCTCCAAGAAGTACCCCGCGTCCCTTAGATCTCCCAGAGCTCAATACATCATACTCGAACCTCATAAGAGGGTCTTTGAATGACACCAAGTCATTCTCGGAAAGTCAAGAATTTGACCTTTCCCAGGGGCTTCGTCAAAATGTTGGCGACCTGTTCATTTGTACCGATAAGTTGGAGCCTTATTACTCCCCACTGCACCATATCCCAAATATATTGGTACCTGATATCGATATGCTTGGAGCAATCATGAAATACGAGATTTTGTGATAAACGAATTCTGTCGTGGTTGTCATACAGGATCACGGTGGTATCCAATGTAAATCCAAACAGCCCACTGAAGAGCTTTCGCAACCAGACTGCCTCACAAGAGGCCATACTAGCAGCAATGTACTCTGCCTCAGCAGTGCTCAAAGCCACCGACTTCTGCTTCCTGCTCATCTAAGATATCGAGGCAGATCCCAAAGAGAAACAGCACCCGGAAGTGCTCTTTCGGTCCACCACACTACCTGCCCAATCAACATTGGTATATCCAAGTAATCTCACATCTTTGGTAGTGTATCTCAACCCATGAGTGATTGTGCCACGAAGATATCTCAACAGATTCTTGGCACCAATCCAATGTGTGTGGTGAGGCTCAACCATATGTTGACTCAACGTGTTGACTGCAAAACATATATCTGGACAAGAGTTCACCAAGAACATCCATGCTCCAATGAGTTGACGATACTCGGTAGCATTTCGTAAAACAGGTCCGGCAGCACTACCGCTTAACTTCTTGAAGTCAAGCTCCATCGAGGTAGTCACGGGCTTGCAGTCCACCATACCGAATCTCTCCAATATCTTCACTACATATTTTCCTTGAGATAGGAAAATCTCCCCTGGCTTCTGCCACACTTCTAGTCCTAGGAAATAGTGCATCAATCCTAGGTCTTTCATCTCAAATTTAGAAGCCAACTCCCTCTTACATTTGTGAATGAGAGGATTTGCACCTGTTAGAAAGAGGTCGTCAATGTACAGCACTAGTATGAGAGGATTGTCATCTTCAACCTTAAAGTAGAGGTTAGGGTCGGCTTCACTCCTAGTGAATCCCAGCTTCATCAAGTAGCTATCGATCCTCTCATACCACGCTCAGGGTGCTTGCTTCAGCCCATAGAGGGCCTTCTTCAACCTGCACATATGAGATTCTCGATCATGAATCTCAAATCCTTCGAGTTGCTCCATATAGACCTCTTCTTTGACCGAACCATGCAAGAACGCGGTCTTGACATCCATCTGATGTAGGTTCCATCCTTGCGAAGCAGTAAGGGCTATGATCAAGCGGATGGTGGTATATCGGGCAACAGGTGCAAATATCTCGTCATAGTCTATACCTTCCTTCTGAGAGAAGCCACGAGTGACAAAACGAGCCTTATACTTTTCCGCACTTCCATCAACTGCATGCTTTATCTTGTAAAGCCATTTCGAAGTGACAACTGCTTTGTCCTAGGGTCTAGGGACCACATCCCAAACATTGTTTTTCATGATGGACTCATATTCCTCAGTCATAGCATCCTTCCATACATGATGCTTGACAGCTTCTGCGAATGACGAAAGCTCATTTTGGATGATCGTGCTCATGATGGTCAAGTATCCCTGATACCTGGTCGGCACCTTACTTTCCCGGAAGGTTCCCTTGGGTGCTACGTGCCCTTCAACATTATCAAGTGTCCCCCTAAGCCATGAAGGCCTCTTCCTAGAAGAGGAAGGCTCTTGCGGAGGGGGATCAATAGGAT
Source organism: Pinus taeda (assembly GCA_000404065.3). Classification (NCBI taxonomy): domain Eukaryota; kingdom Viridiplantae; phylum Streptophyta; class Pinopsida; order Pinales; family Pinaceae; genus Pinus; species Pinus taeda. The sequence continues at coordinate 132,990 of APFE030551356.1, forward strand.
CCATAGGTTCTTCCACATCAGGCATCGTCTCATCTTCCTTTTCCTTTGGTTCCCTAGTGTCAGCGTCTTTAGATCCCCTTTGAGTAGGAAGATTATCAATTTTGCTAAGAGCCATATCTTCGTCAAAGGTGACATCATGGCTAATCTCGATTTCCCTTTGACAAGCCACATAGATTCTATAGCCCTTAGTGTTTTCGCTATAGCCCACGAAGATTCCTTTCTTTCCAGATGCACCCAATTTATTCCTCTTCTCCTACGGCACATGAAAATATATCGGACTTCCAAAAATTCTAAAATGAGATACATCAGGTTTCTTACCAGTGAACATCTCTTCGGGAGTCTTGGAACCCAATGCTTGATGAGGGCATCGGTTTTGCACATATACGGTGGTATTCGCAGCTTCGGCCCATAGAAACTTTCGAAGTCTTTGATCGTAAAGCATAGCACGGACAGCGTCCACAATCGTATGATTCTTCCTTTCTGCTACACCATTCTGATCAGGAGTATATGGTGTTGTAGTCTCCCTCTTAATGCCAGCTTCTTTGCAAAAGTCATGGAACTCATTGGATTCATACTTAGTCCCATTATCAGTCCTTAAGATCTTGATTTTCTTTTCGGTTTGATTCTCGATCAAGGCTTTGAAGTGACAAAACCAAGTGAACACTTCATCCTTCTTTTTCAAGAAGTATATCCAAGTCTTGTGAGAATAGTCATAAGTAAAAGTGAGGTAATATAAATATCCTCCCAAAGAGTTCACAGACATCATACCAAATATGTCTGAGTGAACCAACTGCAATATATCGGAGGTCTTGCTTTGGCTTGAGGGGAATGATCCCCTTTTGAGCTTCCCTTCGGCACATCCTGGACATACACCTTTTTGCTCTACTTGGAACTCGGGCATCCCTATCACCATTTGTCTTGCAATGGGTAGAGCTTTATAATGAAGGTGAGCAAACCTCCAATACCATAGTTCGGACTGAAGTGACGTGTCACAAGACGTGACACCCAGCAAACTTCCTCCGACCTGATATAATGAATCGACTCGAAACCCAAGAGTGAAAGCTTCTTTAAAATTCTTTTTCCATACACTTATCTTGCCATCGATCAAGGTTACCTTGTAGCCTTTGTCTTCCATTGCCGAAACAGACACCAAGTTCTTTTTGAGATCAGGTACATATAGGACTTCTTGCAAATGAATTGTATATTACCCTGATTCAATTGAAGAGTGACATTCCCTACGCCTTCCACGGGATATTTTGCGTTGTCCCCAAGAACAATTTCCAGGTTGGTCTCCTTCTCTATCAAATTAGAGAGAGCTTCTTTGAAACCAGTGAAGTGCCTGGAGGCACCACTATCAATAAGCCAATTTCCCACCACTATCAATAAGCCAATTTCCCAGCGAGTTCGAGGGAGCAATAGTAAAGAGGGCCGCTGGTAGACAATATTCATCTTACTTATTGTTAACAACGTTAGATTCATACCTGGAGTTTCTTGCCTTTTTTAAGGGTTGTCCTCTTCCTTGATTTTCGGCATTTCTTTTACCTCTGTCATTGGACCTGCCATTCCTTTGATTGCCTTGAGAGTGATTTTGGTCATCGTCATGGTGTGAGTCCCTTTTATCAGGGCACTCCCTCGCATAGTGGCCCATTTTGTTGCAATTATAACGTCGACCTTTTCTTCCACCCTTAGGTCCAACCTTTCCTTTGGATTTAGCCCCAAAATTGTTTCTTCTTTTAGCATGAGAAGAAAAGGCAGAGGGATGACCTTTAAGTGCAGGCATTTCTTGCTCTTAAATCCTTGTCTCTTCTTGAATACATCTAGCCATCAATTCCTCAAATCCTGGGATGAAATTATTGTTGAGAAGAGTAGTCCTGAATATATACCATTTAGGTGGCAGTCCTCCAAGAGTTGTGATATTCATTTCCCTGTCAAGAACTGCTTCCCCAATAGATAGGAGATCATTCATGATCTCAGTGATCCTTAAGAAATATGCTTGCATACTCTCATCTTTGCCCTTCTTAATTTCCTACAGCTTATTTCTAAGGAACAGAACTTGATTTGCATCATTAACTTTAAATAAACTCACCAACCTATCGTAGATTTCCTTGGAGGTTGTCAGCTCGGAAACATAGGCCACCAAGCGCTTGTCGATAGAGTCCCAAATGATCTTCCCTGCTTTGACGTCTCCCTTGGACCACTTGCTTTTGGCAGCAGCGGATGCATTTGATGGAGGCGCAACAATATTGCCTCTCACAAGGTCCAACACTTCTTGATCTTTTAAAGTCCAATCGAGAGACATCTTCCATCCGTGATAGTTAGACTTCTCACAGAGCTTGTTTTCAACGCAGAAGAGTGTTGAGGACCCCATGAAGTTTTTAAGATAGCCTTGCCAACCTTCTCTTAGGTGATTGCTCTTGCTCTTGCTCTTGCTTGGGCTTTGTCTTCACCTCAGCTCTAGTACCAAGTTAAATTATGGTATGTTCTATGCTTAGAGCAGTTTACTTCTTTTCTTCTTATTAGCCACAGATTAACAATCACATATACATTAAGTAAAGTGCAGATAGAACATTAAATGATCAACAAAAAACAAGCCAAGACAAGAGACACAAGATGTGGCGGCTAGCCAGGGACAAACCCCAATGCGAAGAAACCCTTTGACCAAATCTTCTTTTTTTCTTCAATAGTCCAGCAAAGAAAAATAGTACAAAATTAGAATTCTATAATTTTATATCAGCCGCAACAAACCCTAGATCAGCAAAGTCAAACTTGGTCAAATGAGTTGAAATTGACCTCCAATATGCTTGGTCAATTTCCGGTCAACTAGCCCTCAAACATCTTGAAGATACAGCCATTGAACAGCCTCAAAAACACAATCAAACTGTTGTTGACTGAAGTCAACCTGCTGCCCAAAACTAGGGCAGTCAATGCTGGTCAAACCTGTGGACGAATTGCCTCGATTTTTGTGCCAAATCTGCGAGCTGCCTAGGAGAGGCAGCCACACCAAAACCCTATCCTTGATGAGTCAATGCTTGGTCAACGCAGGTCAAAGAGACCTTCAACAACTTCTACATCCTCTTTTCAGCGTCCTCCTTGCCCTAATGCATCCTCCTTCCCACGTGTGAGCTCCTCGTATAACCCAAAGCTAAGGAGAGAGAGAGAAGAATGTGTGAGATGAGATGATGAGAAAATTAATCAACCTCTCTTGTATTTATATGATTCACTAGGCATGTGTGCCACACATTTAAATGTTGGCTGACCTTGACAATTTGTCAAGTAAATACAAATAAATTCATATCTCCATAAATACTTGTCGGAATCGGATGATCTTTAGATCAATCCTACACCTCTCAACAAGAGGAATCTAGGAAAAATATCAGCTGCCATAAATGAGGTGACCCACATGGAATTTGGCCTAGTTGCCAATTTATCAAACTATGACAATCTTCATTTATTAAAGAGAAATGGTGTCACTCGTTTGCCCACCATTCCTAGGAAACTTAAAAAATGTGATGCTTGTATCTTAGGAAAACACAGCAAACAGTGATTTCATGATTCTCATTCCAGAGCACATAGAAAGCTTGAACTCATTCATTCTGACTTGTGTGGCCCTATGCATGTTTGTTCTGCAAATGGAAATAAACACATGATGACTTTTATTGATGACTACACCAGAATGTGTTGGGTATATCTACTGAAGAACAAATATGAAGCTTTTGAAACTTTCAAAAATTTTCATGCATGGATTGAAAACGATACACAATCTCATATTGGCTCTATTCGTACTAATAATGGAAAAGAACATACTTCAAATGAATTTGAAAACTATCTTCGTCAGCATGGGTTCAAACATCAAACAATTATGCCTTATAATCCTCAATAGAACAGTGTAGCTAAAAGAATGAACAGGACAATCTTAAATATGGTACGTTCAATGATGTTTTTCAAAAATGTAAAGTTGATGTTCTAGGCTGATGCAGTTCTATGTGCAGTGTATATTAAGAATAGGGGTCCATCTCATGCTCTCAAAAACAAGACTCCCTATGAAATGCGGTATGGCCACATTCCTTCGTTGAGGCATCTCAGGGATTTTGGTTCCCCCTGCTATCCTTGATACCCAAGGAACAAAGAAATAAACTTGGTGCAAGGAGTCAAAAATGTACCTTCTTGGGGTACTTGGATACCTCCAAAGCATATCGTCTCTATGATGAAGTAAATAAGAAGTTTATATTGTCTAGAAATGTAATTTTTCTTGAATCTTCCATGACTGACAATGTTGTTGAGCGACAACTTGATCGTTTAGACAGATCTAGACATGCAAAATCTTTTCAAGAATTTGATAATGAGATTCCACATCTTGAAGGGGGGATCCCTATACTCGATCAATCCATGGAATCTCCTTCTGAAATTCTCTCTCCACCTCATGAAGCTCCAACCATTGATCAAGAAGATACTTTGAGTGATGTCATTGAGAGAATTAGAAAACTAAATCTTGATTTAGCCCCATCTCAATCAACTAAACAATCTGGGCAATCTTATAAAGGTCCTCCAAAATGGTTCACTAAGACAATTGAAAGTATTCACCTTGGTGAGGTTGGAAAGATAAGAACAAGAAGCTCTACTAGACAGAATGGAGGTGATGTAGAAGATTCTGATTCAGTCATTGATATGGTTGTTTCTTATGATTGTGAATTGAATTCATCTACAGATTTCAAACCAACCTCCTTCAAAGAAATTGCTTCTCATGATGAATAGAAAAAAGCAATGCAGAAAGAGTATGATGCTCTAATAAAGAATGGAACCTGGAAGTTGGTGGACCCTCCATTGGGAACCAAACCGATTGGTTACAAGTGGGTCTTCAAGAACAAGTATAAAGCAGATCGCTCACTTGATAAGCATAAAGCTAGGCTCGTGGCAAAAGGTTTTGCACGAAAAGAAGGGGTCAATTATGAGGAGACTTTTGCCCCCACAGCAAAATGGGCTACCATCTGAACTCTTTTTGCCTCCGCAGCAGAGAACGATTGGAAATTCCATCAAATGGATGTAGGAACTGCTTTCTTGAATGGAGATCTGAAAGATAACGTTTTTATGTCTCAACCAAAAGGACTTGTTCTAAAGGGACAAGAGTACAAAGTATGCAAGCTTGTCAAATCCTTGTATGGCCTTAAACAAGCACCACGAACCTAATAAGAAAATTTGACTGAGCATCTTCTGAAACTAAATTTCAAACAATATGATCTTGATGATGCAACTTTGTTTGTCAAGAAAGTTGGAAAAATTGTTGTATATCTTGTGGTGTATGTAGATGATCTTTTGATGACAGGGAACAATGAAATTTATATTGCATTGATAAAGAAAGAATTGAGGAAAGCTTTTCAAATGACAGATTTGGGATATGTTCACTACTATCTGGGTATTGAAGTAACCCAACATACAAAGTTTATATTCCTCTCTCAAAAGAAGTATATTAGAGTTTTGTTGAACAAATTTGGCATGTATGAGTGCAATCCTTTGACCACTCCAATGGAACAAAATTTAAAGCTCACATCCACAGAAGGAATGAATTTGAGGATGCAACAAAGTACAGACAACTCGTAGGAAGTCTCAACTACCTAACTACTACCAGAGCAAACATTTCATTTGTTGTTGGAATCCTCTCCAGGCTCATGCAAAAGCCTTGTGAGGGTCATTGGTCTGCTGCAAAACGAGTTCTAAGGTACTTGAAGGGAACTCAACACTTTGGACTCAAGTATACACAAGTGGATGACTTCAACTTGATTGGATACTCTGATTCGGACTTTGATGGAGATAAAGAAAATGGAGTATCTACTTCAGGGTATGTTATGAGTCTCGGATCAGGAGTTGTCTCCTGGACGTCACGCAAACAGTCAATTCCAACAGATTCCACAATAGAGGCGAAATATGTGGCAGTTGCAAAAGCAACGAAGGAAATTGTATGGCTCAGGAAAATTCTTGAAGGTTTGGAGGAGAAACAAGTGCATTCTACTCCTCTTTTGATTGACAATACTTCTGCAATAAAATTGGCCAAGAACCCAAAGTTCAATGATTAAACCAAGCATATCAATACAAAGTATCATCCGATTCGACATCATCTTAAGGCTAAGACTATTTACCTACGTCCATGTTCCACAAACAAGCAGATTGCAAACATCTTCACCAAAGCACTTGGAAGAGAAAAGTTTGAAAGATTCAGAAGGATGCTTGGACTCACCAACGTTCCTTCAAATTAAGGGGGGAAATGTTGATACCTAATCTTTAGGGATTAGGAAATTATTGTAAATATTGTAAATAAACAAATGAGAAAATGAAGAAACATTGGAATACGAATTCCAATAGTCTCCCTCTCCTTGTATATATTCATTATTTTCCTAATAAAATGCATCATTCGTGGAGTCACCAATGCTTGGCTTGACGAACCCTCAGAGAATCCAGCGTTTCATGACAAGTCCAAGCATATAGAAATTAGGTATCACTTCATTAGAGACAGGGTTCAAAGGGGAATTGTGAAGCTCTAGTATATCTCCACATATGAGCAAGTTGCAGACATTCTCACCAAGCATGTAGTGAAGGTAAAGTTTGTCTTCTACAAGGATAAGCTAGGGGTGGTGCATAATACCTTCCTCGCTAGGAGGGAGTATCAACGATATAGCAGCAACTAGGTACTTCTGCATAGGCTAGGTGTCCAGCATGCAAGAGTGGTCCAAGACTCTCTAGTTACTTTCTCATGTTGATTGACTTTTATAATTTCTTTCCCATGTTTAACTTAAGAAAATCACATTGATTAATTAATTAATGTTGGCTATTGGACTAAAGTTTTCAAAGGAAAAGTGATTTAATCACTTTAGTGAATCAGATCTAATCTCTACCATTGATCTAAGTGTGTGTGGATTTAATCCTCGCCACCCATCACTTTGGAGATTGTATTAGTTTTTGGTAGCTCGGAGGTACTTCTACATAGATGGTACCTAGCATGTAGAAGTAATCAAGCATATTTCATTCTCTAGGCACTTTACTTTATAAAGTGATTTTATAAAGTTAAAAAGTGACTTTATGAGTTTATTAAAGTCATGTGAGTTTTTATTGGTTACTTTATGAGATTATAAAAGTACATTGTACTTTTTATTATTAAAGTGACTTTATGTTTTAAAGTTACTTAATATGGCAAAGTACAAGGTACACTTTTATATTATTAAAGTTACTTTATGTTTTAAAGTTACTTGTGTCATAACATACATAGTACCCTTTATGTTATTAACTTATTAGCATAAATAGGAGGGTCAATTAATCAAAAAGGGGATATGAGGGGGTCAAAGTGAGATTAGATCTCCACCACTTATCAAGAGAGGCTAAGATCTAATCTCAACCCTTGATCCTGGGGATAGGTCTTTCTCTTGATTATGAGAACATAAAAGGAGGAAAAGGCACTTTGACAGAGTCATTCTTCATGTGTGAGATTAGAGAAAGAGAAGAAGAGAAGGTGAAGGAGGATGAGAGTACAAAATACCAGCAGGAGAGTATAGCAGTGGAATAACAAAGGAGCAGCTACAGGGAAAAATTCTAGGGAAGGAACAGGCACAAAAATCGAGGATCCTGTCAGCATTTATTGCATGCCATTAGGGCAAGTTTTCCAAGGCAAACAGGGGTCAAGTTTCAGGGGCTGTCAGACTGCATTAATTGGTATCAGATAGCATCACACTTTCTGAGAAATATAAGCACAAAAATCAAGGATTCCTGAGCACAAATTTTGAGGTAGCCCGAGCAGAATTTTCTGGGTATGTCTACACAGATTTTGAGGCAACCTAAGAAAAATTTTCAAGGCCTATCAATACGAATTTCAAGGCAAATTCAATAACGAATTTTGAGGTTGTCAGAGCAAACATTCGAGGTGCTATCAGGGACGAATTTCAACATTTTTTGTGCACAGAAATCAAAGAGTTGTTGAGGAACAACTACAGCACATTTCCCAAGGATTTCTAAGAAAAGAAATCAGGGAGATAAGTTGACTGTTTTATTATTATGTAATGTTGTAACAAAATTCTCTTAAGAAAATAAAATCTCCCTTCCTCACTGATTTTCCTTTTGAGGTTTTTCCAAAGTCAGCTTGACCAAAAATCTTTGTGTCCTTATTTCATGAATGTTTGTATTACTTCTCAGCAAATGTAAAAAGTAGAGTAGATCTCTTGTGTTTCCTTTTGAGATTTATATTCAAGTTTATATCAACTGCTAATACTGAGGGGAAGGGCATTCAACATGATGTGAAAAACAAACTTGAAACTGAGAGAGATTAACGATCATATTTTCAACAGATTGAGGGTTAAGGTTTTGGCTTGTTGTCGCACAAAGTGTTTAGGCACCGCAACAACGCTCAGAGTAAGGGTTGTCACTCTAATCCTTACTCTGTTTAGACTCTCTCCTAGACAAGTCAAGGGGGGTAGTCCCTAAGGTAAATGGATGAGGATAACATGTGAAACACAGGCTCTAGGAGATTTTAATGAGGGACAACTTGATTAAATGAATCTCGATTAACTCGGATGAATAGATTAAACATTAATGTAACCAAAACACGACCACCTAATAGAAATGATTATAGACCAGTGCCCCTAATTTGAATTAACCATAGATTAAGTAAGAAAACAAGTCATCCAGAACAATTTTCCAATATGTGACAGATGGTGACAATCAAGTATGATCAATATAAACGCCCAAAACTTTAACATGCAAGAGATTTCAGATTTAAAATGATTTTTATTAACTGCCCAGATCTAGATTCAATTAACTTTCTCCAACAATCAATATGATTTAAAAAGTTTATTGCACTTGACAATAGAGAAATATCAAAAATGCATTTAATCACTAGATAACACCAAGGAACTTTAAATTAGTGTTTCAATATGATTTAAAAGTTTATTGCACTTGACAATATAGAAATATCAAAAACACATTTAATCACCAGATAACACCAAGGAACTTTAGATTAGTATTTCAATTATTGCTTAGGCAAAAATAAAGAAGTAAAACAAATCAAGGGGTTAATAAATCGAATTTTTAATGGGCCATAGGCCACATTAAAAAAAAATTAATGTTTACACACAAATCCTTTAATTTATTTCATTCTTAATTTTCACGACACCAAAATTTAAAATTCTTAGATTTTTTAAATGTTTTTTTTAAATCTTTTAGTTTTTTTTTTTTTTTTTTTTTTACAATTTTTTAAATGTTATGATTTTTTCAAATGTTTTAGATTTTTTTTAATCTTTAGATTTTTTAAATTTTTTAGAAATTTAAATCAAAAAAATAAAAGGAAAAAAATCAAATGTCAAAGAATTTTTATTTTTATATTTTAGATTTTTTTTGAAACTTTTATATTTTTTAGTCAAAATTAAAATCATAAATAAAAATAAAAAATGAAATAAAAGTGAAAACAAAATCGAAAATTTTTAAACTTTTAATCAATCTAACTTAAGTTTTATTTGAATGAAATAACAAAAAAAAAAAAAAAATTGAACTCAAATCCTAAACGAAAATACAAACTTAATAAAAGAAATGGACTAACCAAACAGTAAATAAAAAAGGTTAAACAAAATCGAATGCTTGTTTTATGTTTGTAGGTGAGAGATTGGAAGACGGCGGCAAGATTTCGAGTTGCAACGAGGAGAGGGATGCGAGGAGGGCAAGTCAATGGAATCCGAACGCTGACGGAGGGACGGACAGCAGGGTTGCAAGTCCGTGGATTTATGCAGGGACGGTGGGTTTAGAGCAGCGAATGGAGTAGAGGTTTGAAAAATGCACGTGGATATTTCTTGTTGCAGGTTTGCATGGAGAGGAAAGTAAAGGTTGTTGCGGGAAAGTAGAGAGGGACGCAGACAGCAGCAAGGAAATGGATGCAGTTTCGAAGGGGAGGATGGATGAAGGACGAGTGAAGGTTAGGCAGCAGGAGGCAGGGCGTATGGAAAGCCGGGAGGAATGGAGCAGCAGCTCGCAGTGAGGGTTTAGGCCAGCGTTTTGATGGAAGATATGCGGATGAATAGCAATGGAGGTCTGCTCAATGGATTTGAGACAGCGGTGAACAATGCAAAGTATGATGAAACAGCCAGGGTTTTTGCGGATTGAAGGATGAGCGATGGGGAGCCAGATGGAGCAGGCAGCGGTGGAAAAGCTGCTGGACAAATTTCTCTGATGAAAGAGATGGCAGCAAGACTAGAGTTTGCAGATTTGTAGAGAATGCAGCAGCAGCAAAAGGACTGTGAGCCTTTTTTTTTAATTCAAAATGCACAGTGAACTCCACAAATTAGGCCGCAAATCAAGAAACAAATCAGCGAACTGGTGGCCCAGAAACCCCTTAAAAATTTTCCAGAAATCTTAATTAAAATCTTCCCTTATAAAATTTTCCAGATTTAAAATTCTTTGAAACTTTAGACTAAAAAATTAATTTGAATAATATACCTGCAAAATGATGTTGATGAACCCCAGAGATCTAGATCTTACCCTCCAGGGCCTAAATCTTAACTCTATACAGATTTCTTCCTCAAATCTATAGCTGCAAGACAACAAGAAACACCCAAACGATATATACAATGATAAAATTAAAACCTAGAAAAACCTAAGTCAGAAAACCAAAAATAATTTACAGATCTATGCACAGGAATAGCAGATCTATCAGATCTGGAGAGTGTGAGTCCAACTCCGCTCCCAGATCTGATAATCTAAGGCTCTTAAAAGCCAGATTTATCAATTTTGCACATAAAAATTTAAATTTTTAAAGTTTAAAGGAGGTGCTGAGCTCAAAACCCCTCATGCATCACCAGTAAGAATATCTTATGATAAACTTAGGATCAAATTAAGTTGGGCTATTCAGAAAACACGGATCGGGAGTTGGTTGTTACAATTGAAAACTTCCCCGAACACTCGATGATCTAAAAATCAAAATGTTCCTGCAAAACTCAATTCAGCCATCAACATAGACTGAGAAAATTATAATAAAATCCAGATAAATAAAGAAACCTCCTATTACATTCAAATTTAAATTATCACTTAAACCCCAACGACTGAGCAAGATACATGTACTTAAATCACTTTTCAAAAGCTATTATCAACGACTGAACAAAAAAAAAAATTACACATGAAAAACGACACATCTTACAGTATTTCCACAAAGAGTAACACCAGCGAAGATTAACCCCAAAGTCTTTCTTTATTATCCGAATAAAAATTACATAAGACCTTTTCACTTAGCACACGACTCAAAGGTCGGATGAATTGACAGACAAATGACCTCCTATTTAAAGATAAATCCTCCAACAGCTAGTTCGAGTGATCCTTGTTAAAGCAATCATGACCATTGATGAAAATCAAAATTTCTTTTAATCTCATCCGTCGAAATTTTAAATTCTTGAGGAAATTCGAATTTTTCAATTAAATGCATTTTAATTAATTCAAAAATTAAATTTTTGAATTAATTTCCTCTAAATTTTCACTGACTTAACCCCAGGGACCAAAGGCTTAAAATTTAGCAAAATAATCAATTTACCTCAGTCCCGGGACCTCTTAAAAGTTAAATTTTAAGGACTAACGAATTTTGCCTTCGGAGAATTTAAATTTACCTAAGACCTAGAATTAATTAAATTTCTGGCTTAGGATTTTAATTAATTTTTGGTTAGAAAATTTAATTAATTAACCTGAGGGGATAAATTATTTTTCCAACCCTCAAGACACTTTACATCATGATTTTCATATTTTATTTTATTTTTACATCTCAAGGGGGAAAACCCATTTGCAAAAGACCCTCATAGACTACCCATTTCTGTAACACAAATATAATCCAGCAGACCAAGCAATTTGTAATAAAATAACCTAACCAAATAGTTAAGATTATTCCCAAATCACTTTTGCATAGACTCGATCTAGAACACTAGGACTCCCCTAAGATCCCAGTGACAAAATCCATTCCGGCTTTGGGGTAACGCTGAAAGAAAACTCTACCGACCATCCAAGAATGGATCGGTGAGACAAAAAACCTCCGGAAATGTAGATCGTCAGCAGAAAAATAGGTTTACCTAGGTAACTACATACACGACACGGATCTGCTGAGATTATTTACATCATATACATGCAGAATGGGTTTACATTATAACATGATCCTCAAGCTGATGATGATCGCTGGACGGCACAAACACATCTATCAGGGGCTATCCTTTTTGTGAAAAACAAGGGGGTACTACTATGGGTCGCTGACACGTAGTGGTCAACATGGCTCAATGATGATTATAAAAGAGAGCCTAAGGGACAAGAAAGACACATTGAATCATTGACAGAGCGATTTTCTCAAGTGGAGAATGAGAGACTCTAGGCTAAAGAGAAGGATAAGTCACAACGAGGAAATTCTAGTGAGAGAATTTTGAAGGGGCTAAGATATTGGAGAAAGGAGGCTGAATTTGCAAAGAAGACAAAACTCAGCTTGAAGACTTGCATAGGGGGCCATACAGCCTAGCTGAAGGGTGAGATTTTCTTACTGTGCGTGTGCCTACAAGGCTAGGAGAGAGGAAGCCAAATTGTAGGCTAGAAAGCCGATTTTTCCAAGGTTTGAGTTTTTCAAAGGGCCGAAACTTCCAAGGAGCCGAGATTTCCAAGTTCCATTTTGTTGTATAATTTCTGTATATCTCTGAGGGCCATTTTCTCTGTGAAGAAAGCCCTTATTTTTCCTGAGCAATTTAATGAAGGATAAATTGGAGGGCAAAAATTTCTGTTGTGTTTGTGATTAATTTTCCATGTGTGTTTTTGCTGCAAATAGTTTATGAGTTAAAATACCCATGTATTTTTATTCAATAGTTTTTCACAAAAATAATTTACTAAAGTGAATAAATTTTGTGAGCAAAAATAAGTTGCTGGGAATTTAAGTCAGATCTGGTATTGGAAATTTAACAACTCTCTCACGTGTTGTGAATGCCCATTATTATAGCTCCACTAAACAAACTTCAATCTCCACCCACTAGATCAACTATAGTTCTCAGGTCCACATGTTGATCATTAGCACAAATCTGCTTCAGTTACTAAAGCCTGGATATACTACCCATTGAAACCTTCTAGGAGTTCTCTACTCTGGACAGATTGCCTCTCCATATAAAGAATTTGGAAGATTTCAAATACTGCAATCTCATACATTGTTAGATTTTCTACACCATGGTACACATTCTGAACTCTAAAATGATTCCTATATAAAACTTAACAATATAAAATTTAAAGCTACTCAAATTTCCACCCTATAATTAATGGTTGAATCCAGAAACACATACTGTAGAAAATATATAACAGAAACTCAATAGATGACTGCGACACCTGTTACTGCTTTTCATTACATTTGAATATGAAAATTTGTTACAAGGAAAACAACAAAATGGTAACTCTTCAACCAAAAAATGAAATGAATAAATCTATACCCCTATCTTCTCTTTTATAGACCAAGAAGAGTAGGTAAAATGAATCTGGACACATGCACAGCAGTGCCTCAACTGAAGATGATCTAAAGCATGCAACCATGAATCCTCCATGAGATCTACTCCCTTAATTAAATGCAAGTGCCTTGCCTAAATAAAGTAGAAAATAGAAAACTATTTAATAAAATTAAAACTAACACATCCAACTCGATGTGACCTCTTTTATTTAACTTAGAAATGACATGAAATTTGCTAAGGATAACAATATCCCTTCCTATTGATGGTTGGCACATGCATGCACCCTCATACTAGAAGCCTATAAGAGCAGTTCCACCAAGTTTTCAAGGCATCCTGAGACACCCACCAAATTTTAGAGAAATTCATGGGGGACAGGGGAACAGCAAGGTCCCTAGCATAGGGGGGCCATCTCTAAAATTATAAAAGAAATTAAAAATCCCAACATGACAATTCATTTATGCAAAAACTCTTCCAGATAAATCACATAAAAAAAATTAAGTTGACACGTTTCAAACCAGTTACTGTGGTTCATCATCAAGACAGATGGATAGTTTGATCCAAGAGAACAAATAAATGTAGTAGAGATGCAATGGTTAAGACCTAACAGAACCTATCGGTACTCAGATCTTGTCTATCTACCATCTTTTATCTGAAGAGGAGATTAGGAACAGATATCACATTGTTCTCCCTGAGAACATCAATCATACCTTTCCTTGGGCATATTTCGATGGCTTCGCACAAAATGGACAATGCAGTTGAGGGGTTGTTTTGTAACTCAATCATGATCATTATTTCAAATTACAATTTGGTCTGGGCTCTGGCACAAATATTTTTTCCGAATTACACAACCTAAAGTTACTTCTGTTATTTGCACTTGAAATGAGATGTCGGGAACTACAAGTCTTTGGTGATTCTCGTGTTGTTATCTAATATCGACTAGTTCAATCTTCATTCTACTTGCCACGTGCACACACTCAGGTCATTACTGGAGGATGGTCTTACGATATTTGATGTTATTACTTGTCAACACATTTACAGGGAAAGGAACTTTCTTTTTGACCAACTTTCCAAGGAGGGCGCACAACAGGCTCATGGGACACAATTGATTACCGAGCATAATGGCGATGATCACTATAAATATTATCATCCCCCCTTCACTGATCCATTGCAGTCAGATCCAGGAACAGAATGACACTTTACCTACTCTTTTGATATGACTATGATATGGTGATCTGATAGACCTTCAGTTTTTGTTTTTGGACAATGGCTACATAGCAGTTTTTGTTTTGATATTGAAGGCGACTTTCTAGTAGTATTTTGCAGTGTGCGAAAATCGCGATATTATCGCGATAACATCAAAAAATAGCGACTTTTTCATTTCGCCAATAAACTCGCCCGATTATTACACATTTATTTTTTCAAAAAAGTCGCCGAAAAAAACGCAATTTTTTCGAAATTATCGCGATTCAATGGAAATAATCGCCAAGCTCCCGGACAGCACGTTTTATAAGGGAAAAATGAATTTTTTTGTCATTTTGAACAAACAACAGCGTGGTTTGAAAGTTGGAGAGGAGAGGAAGCCTGGAAGGTGTCTACTAGAGCAAAGGAGGAGGAAGCCTGGAGATTTTAGCATCCCAATCAAGTGAACTTCATCTTTGGATCAAATTACTTTGGCAAACCGTGGTTTCCAGGTATGGGCACCAAATTTGGCCATTTTGTTTTGGTTTTTTTCTTGTTTTTGCTTGGGTTTCTATAACCCATTGATTATCAATGATTTTTGAGTGGATTTGATGGTGTTTTTTTTTCATTTTTGTTGCATAGAGTGGAGAGAATTCATTTTGGATTAACTTGAGGTTTTTTTGTTTGTTTGTCAAAAATTCAATGTGTTGTATAATGTATGTAATTTTATTTTTATTTTTGTAACTTGCAATTCTTATTGTTCCATAGGTTCAACTTCAAAGTTCAAACTTCATCTTACATTAACACTCAAGAGTTCAACCAAGTTACAAACATGCCAAGGAAATTGGACCCTCTGTGGGAATTTGGTGAACCTGGTGGAGGGATTGATAGATTGAACTTGTCTTGCAAGTTGTGTGGGCAGCATATGTGAGGGAGGGTTTATAGATTGAAGTATCACCTTGCACAAATCCTTGGACATGATATAGGGCCTTGCAACAATACAAATGTGGAAGTCATTCGAAGAGCCATGAGATCACTGGAAGAATTAGAGCAAGAGAGAGTGGCCAAAGCAGATCTAAAGAAGCAACTAGCAGGGAAGGTGTTAGGAGGTGAATATCAAAGTGGCATTAGTTCTACTTCAGCATCAATGTCTACAACCAACCCTATAGTTGCCTCATCATTTTTTGTTCCTAGAACCACCCCTGGTTCACAACCATCTATCACTTCAATGCTTAAAAAAAATGAGAAAAAACAAGCTGACAAGTTGTTGGTCAAGTTTCTCCATTGGAGTGATATTCCTTTCAACATCGCAAAGGATAATCCATTTTTCTAGCCTGTTGTTGATGCTATTGCAACTGTTGGCCTAGGGTACAAAATCCCTTCTCATAATGACTTTAGAGGTCGCATTCTTCAAGATGAAAAGGTTGACTACACCAAAAGATTGGAGGAGTTTAAGGGATTATGGGCACGAACATGTTGCATTGTGATGTCAGATGGTTGGACCGACCAAAAGGGCAGAACCCTTATAAACTTCTTGATTAGTTGTCCCAAGGGGACAATGTTTATGAAATCTATTGATGCATCTTCACATATCAAAGATGCAAAATTATTATGTGATTTGCCGGATGTGTTTATTTTGGAGGTGGGTGCAGAACATGTTGTCCAAGTCATAACGGACAATGTTACAAATTATGTTACTGCTAGCAAGATGCTTATGGAGAGGCATCCTACTCTATTTTGGACACCTTGTGCTGCACATTGTATTGATTTGATGTTGGAGGATGTAGAAAAAATTTCCTTTGTCAAAGATATTGTTGACTCATCAAAAAGCATTACAAAATTTATATACAATCATTCATCTGTGCTTAGTTTGATGAGAAAATTCACCAACAAAAAGGAGTTGGTGTGCCTTACCATTACACGGTTTGCCACCAGTTTCATATCTCTTCAATCCCTCTTGAATTCTATGTGGGATGTGAAGAGAATGTTTCTTTCAGAGGAGTGGCATGCTTTGACAATGAGCAGCAAACCAGAGGAAGAGGCCATATGCAGACTAGTTTCATGCCAGGAAGACTTCTGGACGGGAGTGCAAGAGGTGTGCATCGTTATTGAACCTTTGGTAAAGGTTCTTCGATTAGTTGATGGTGAGAAGCTCGCAATGGACTATTTGTATGAGGCCATAGACAGGCCCAAAGAATCCATTCGGGCCTACTATAATGATAAGGGAGATGAGGGGTTTCAGAAACAACTTCTCCTATGGGAAGTGATTGATGAACAATGAAACAACACACTCCATCGTCCCATTCATGCTGCAGGAATCTACCTAAACCCCGCATTTTCTTACCCATGTGGGTTCTTACTTGATGCTGAGATCATGGATGGACTCTTAACCTATGTGCAGAGGATGGTGCGATCTCCAGCAGAACATGCAAAAATCTCCAAAGAAATGGAGATATACATGATGGCAGGTGGCACATTTGGCTTTGAGATGGCTGTAACTGATAGGAAGACTACAATGCTAGGTATTTTCAAATTTCATTCTCTTCAAGTTCATAACTTCACACTTTGCTTCAACTTTCAAATTTCATTTTTTTCTTATGTTTATCTTATTTGTATTTTTGTTGTAGATGCATGGTGGACTCGCTATGGTGCCAGAGTACCCCATCTGCGAAAGCTTTCGATTCGAATCCTCGGCCAAACATGTAGCTCCTCAGGATGCGAGCGTAGCTGGAGAGTATTTGAAAAAATACACAACAAGAAGCGCAACAAGTTAAACTTAAAACTTAAAATATTCCAAATTTCCAATTAATTTTTTTGAATTCATTAAATAATATTTTTTTATAATTATTATTTTATGATCTTTGTACATGTTTGAGACCCAGCGACTTAATGACATGGTCTACATCTACTACAATCTTCGATTGTGGATGAAGCAACTTGAGAGGATACATAATATGGAGGCCATCTCATTGGATGGGATTGACACCACTGCTACATGGAGGGTTGAGGCCGAGAGGCCTCTCATGGAGTTTGTCGATGATTGGTTAGAGCAGGATGTGGATGGCGTAGGGGGGAGGAGGAGGAGGAGGTGACACCACCTACCCAGGCTACCCCTGCCACCAGTAGAGGACGTGGTCTACCTCCTGTATCTCCTAGTTCTTCAACTTCTAGAGCACATCAGAGTCCACTGCCAACTCCACCGACATCTACATCTAAAGGGAAAGGGAAAGCTATTGCATTTTCTCGCAAGAGGGGCAGAGGAAATCAGTAGTATTAGTTATTTGGTTCATTTCATTGTATATGACATTATGACTCATGATATAGATACATTATTATATTTTTTTGTTGATATTTTGAGGCTGAGTTGGGACTCAGAGTCAGGACTTACTATTCAGGACATGATTCACTGTTATGTGTGATGTAGCACTAGAAATGATATTAAACATCTTATATATTAGTTCTTTTATCATATTTATGTGTCAATGTATTTATTTTATGTTGTAAATGCTTTAGATATTAAAAAAATGAATATTTTTGTATTTTACGATTTTTCCCCGATTTTTACGATTTTTTCTCCCTCGTCGATTTAATCCCGATAACAATTTTCGCAACATTGGTGGAAACCTTGGATCACATTTGTTCTCGCGCAGAACAACTATTAAAATTGGCAACTAGGTCCAAACTCCATGTGGGTCATCTTATTTATGGCAGTTGATATTTTTCTTGGATCCCTCTCATCGAGAGGTGTAGAATTGATCTAAAGATCATCCAATTCCGATAAGTATTCATGGAGTTATGAATTTATTTGTGTTATAAGACAATTCGTCAAGGTCGGTCAGCGACCAAATAAATTCCACATGTGCTCAACGTTTTAGTATAAAAGGAGATGACTTGAAAGTCATTTCATACACACTTCTATCTTGATTTCTCTCCACTTGTCTTGGGTTTTAGTGGAAGAGAAATCTAGGAGTGGAAGCCCTAGATGTTGGAGGAAGAAAGGTTGCCCTAGACACACATGGAAGGCTACCCTAGACGCAGATAGAAGGCTGCCCTAACGCAAACCTAAAGGTTTCCCTAACGCAGACCTAAAACCGCCCTAATGTTGGATGCCCTAATGCAATCCTAAGGTCTGAAATATAGTGCAAATTTGGAGCAAGGAAGACTGAGGCAAGTCCGAGTTTGTGGATTGTTTTGGGTGAGGATTTTAGAGAAGAAGAGCTGCAACTCTTAGTCATTGCATGAGGCAAGAAGGATGGCTTGAGGTGACACATTGGAGCAGTCTTACCGTGCAAATCAAGCCGCAGACTAGTGGTGAGTTTCATGACTGTTTGATGCATGATATTGGGGTGTATATCTCTGTTTATAGGGATGCAGTAAAGGACTATTACAACAGTTGTTGGGAGAGAAAGGACCTCCTAACTAGGCCGCAAACATCTCTAAGGACAGCAAGGCAAACAGGGATATTCTCCCTCTACGTTAGGCTTGTTGTTGTGCCCTAACCAGTCAAGTACATGCACAGAACCCTAGATAGAAATCAACAGTAGCATGCAGCGAATTGAGGGTTGTTTGTGGACTGATAGTTAGATGCATGGGACAACAGGTAACTAGTACAGCAATGCTAATAGATGGGACAGCAAGGTACATAGTGTTGTATAGATACATGGGACAGTTGTGACATCGCAGCAAAGGCACATGGACAGCAGTAAGCATTGGGACAGCAGCAGGCAACTAGTACATTATTGCTAATATATGGGACAACAAGGTACATAGTGTTGTATAGATACATGGGACAACTGTGACATGGCAATAAAGGCACATGGACGGCAGTAAGCATTGGGATAGCAGCGAGACATAGTGTTGCAATAGCGATTGGGACAGCAGCAAGACATGGTGCTGCAATAGCAATTGGGACAGCAGTATGGTAAGCAAGGTGTAGCAAGCACATGGTGGCAAAACAAGGTGCAGCAATGGCACATGAGGGTACATGATGTGGTACAGTGATGTGTATTGTCATGATTGATTAAGCATGATAAGATGTAGCATTGTGATGATGGGTGCAGCATGGTGAGGTGCGGCATGATGACGAGATGCAGCACGATGATAGATGAAGGAGTCACCTTGGAGAATCAGTTGAAGCAGCATGTCTTCAACTGATCTCATGTATCATCTTCTTAGAGATGATCTATGCTCTTATCTAAATAAGTCAAAGTGTTGACTTCTATTGTAAATGTACTATCTCTCTCTCTCTCTGCTGAACTATTGAAGAACATATAAGAAGAATTGATCAAGGGTTTCCCCACATTAGGATTGTCCCTGGCTAGCGCCACATCTTGTGTCCTCTTGTCTTGGCTTGTCTTCTGCAATTTATGTTTATGTTCTATCTGCAGTTTACCTTAATGCTAATGTGATTGCTAATCTGGAAAAGATATTGAGCTAATTGTGAAAATTGAAATAAATTGCTCTAAGCATAGAACATACCTAACCTTAACACGGTATCAGAGGTGAGGTGAAGACAAAGCCCAAGCAAAAGTGAAAGAGCAATCACCAAAAACAATTGGGAAAGGACAAAAGGATCAATGGGTTCCTCATCCCTCTTCAAATTCATCGAGGGTGAAGTTGGAGCAGAGAATATTATGAGAGTGGTGCAACGAAAGCTTCTCATGGCCTACCTAAAGATCACTTCTATGGGAAGTCCGGATCTAAGGATGAAAGGAAAGGCAGTTCGGCCATTATGCAAAGGAGTGTCCGACTGGCAGGGACACATCACTCGATGATGATAACAATCATTCCAGGGACATCTTCAATGATCAGAGGAATGATAGGTAATGCAGGGCATCAAGGATACAGTCGACTCTTCAATGAAAGCAAGGAACCCCAGGAACGAAGAATCAAATTTTGTTTATGATAAGATAAAGAAGTATTATCTTGTATTGGCCCTCTCCTTCAGATTCTTTGGGAATCTAGTTTATTGATTGTAGTGCTTCAAGGCACCTCATCAGATAGAAGGGTGCTCTCTCAAATCTGGTAGAGATGGAAATAATTGAGGGATTATACTTGGAGCCGATGCCACCTATTCCCAAAAGGGTGTAGGATGTTACTCCTCAATTGAATGAGGGTAACTCGATTCATTTACATAATCTCTTTTATGTACCTGATCACAAGAAGAACCTGGTGTCCATTTCGGCAATAGAAGTTAAAGGTTTCAGGGTGGCATTCATCGATGGAAAGATGATGACAGGGATGCCTGAATTGTAAAGGAGCATGAAGGTACATGTCTGAGATGTACTGAAGGAAAATCTCACAAGGGGACCATTCCCCTCGTAGCGGGTCCACAGGTTTGGAACAACCCGAGGAGTTTGAGATTCATGATCGGAAATCTCATGTGTACAGGTGGAAGAAAGCCCTCTATGGCTTGAAGCAAAACACCTAAAGCATAGTATGAGAGGATTGATCACTGTTTGATGAAGTTGAGATTCACTAGGAGTGAAACCGATCCAAACCATTGCTCAAAGGTTGTGGATGATAGACCTCTCATACCGGCACCTTCTGAGGACAACCTATTTCTGACAGGTGCAGACCCTCTCACTTACAGAAGTAAGAGGGAGTTGGATTTCGGATGTGGAATGGTAAACTGCAAGCTAGTGACTACCTCGAGGATCTTAACTTTTTGAAGTTATATGGTGGTGATGACGGACCAGATTTGGGAAATGCCTCTGAGTTTCATAAAGTCATTTGCATTGATGTTCTTGGTGCACTTCCGTCCGAATATATGTTTTGTAGTTAGCATGGTGAGCTCATATTTGGTTGAGCCTCACTGGATTGGTGCCAAGAATCTTCTAAGATATCTTTCGGGCACAAACTCTCATGGATTGAGAAACACTACCAGAAATATGAAACTACATGATTATTCGAATGCTAACTGGGCAGGCAATGTGGAGGATCACTAGAGCACTTCTCAATGTTGGTTCTCTTTGGATTCTGCTTCGATATCATGGATGAGCAGGAAGCAGAAGTCGGTTGCTATAAGCACCACCGAGACCAAATACATAGCTACGAGTATGATCTCGTGTGAAGCTGCCTGGTTGCGGAAGCTCTTAAGTGAGTTGTTTGTACACATGATGAATACCACTGTGATTCTCTATGACAACCGGAGGGGCGATTTGATTATTGAGGAATCCCGTATTCGATGATTCCTCCAGCAGATAGACATCAAATACTGCCTTATCTGGGATATGGTAAGTCGATGAGTGAGGAGGCTCCATCGCATTAAGTCTGATATACAAGTCGCAGACATTTTGTCAAAGCCCTGGGGAAAGGTCAAATCTATGACTTTCCCGAACGACTTGGATTCGTTGAGAGACCTTCTTATAAGGGTCCTGCATGTTGCATGCATTGAGCTCTGAGAGCTCTGGGGGGCTAGGGGTACTTACTAGAGCAACATACGACCACAAGGTGACTCACCCTCTCCTGGTGGTGCGTTATGTACAGGATGACAAGTTCAACCTTCCCCTGTGATACCCCGTGGCGACTGTGGAACATGATGATTAGTTCTCCTGTGGGTCGGGATGATTAGTTCTCTCGTGGCAACTGTGAAACAGGATGATTAGTTCTCCTGTGGGCCGGGATGATTAGTTCTCCCGTGGAAACTGTGGGGCAGGATGATTCGTTCTCCCATGGACAGGATGATTAGTTCTCCTGTCGAGGCATCCTACCCATGCAATCTGGGACTCATGGTAAGTACCTCTCATTTGATCAATGAGCAGGGAAATGGGGTTAGGGACCATAGTGGTACTATCGATGGACACATCGTTGTATCTACCGTACTCCCTATGCTAGGATGACCTCCATTGATCTAGGATCAATGAAACTGATCTAAGATCAGTATGAGTGGTTTGAGACACTCTCTTGTGATATTGATCTAGGATCAATGAAACTGATCTGAGATCAGTATGAGTGGCTTGAGACACTCTCTTGTGATATTGATCTAGGATCAATAACACTGACTTCGAGTCAGTAAGAGTGATATGACACACTCTCTTCATATGGAACTGACTTCGGGTCAGTAGAGAATGGTATGAGACATTCTCGATCAATTCTTTTTCTTCATGGTTCAGCAAAGCAGAGCAGTGCAAGGCACTAATGGCAGAGATAGTACAATCGGACATAGAGATTAGCGGATGGAGTTCTCCCTAGTTGAGAGCTATGTCACATGGTTCGAGTTCGAATTCGAGTTCGACAACGATTAAGTTCGATTCGAATTCGAATTTTCCGATCAGGTTCGAATGAGGTTCGACATTAGGTTCAACTATACATATTTTTCAATATATATATATATATATGACCTCGATCTAATGGATCAGGAATAACCTTGTATAATGGACGTTGCAAAGATTGAAGGATTAGACATTCTCGACATATCTGTTTTAGCATACAAATCTACCTAGACATATCACAATTGCACAGCTAGTGATCTCGACATACCTGTGAGGATCTCAGCTGAATGGAGTAGCAAAGATGATAAGATCTAGGACAAAGGCACAATGTCAATGGATCTTGCATGGCAGTCTTGGCATCAAGGCCTCGGTGATACTCTTGTAGAAGTCTAGACTCTAGAAAAAGAACAGCAGTGATAGAACCTCTCTCTCGGCCTAATAAGATTGATGTTAGACGTTGTCTCAATCACATATATATATACACTACAATTGTGGCACAATAACAAAACCGCAGGATACAATCCTTG
The DNA here is from genome assembly GCA_000404065.3 of Pinus taeda. Lineage (NCBI taxonomy): Eukaryota > Viridiplantae > Streptophyta > Pinopsida > Pinales > Pinaceae > Pinus > Pinus taeda. The sequence goes on from APFE030551356.1 coordinate 156,375, forward strand.
CATAACAAAGAGCCATAGTAACCATTACAGTCTCGGAATAAATGAGACAGTAAGGACCTCAGTATAGTGAGGAATAGTATCTCATCTCGGTGGATCTCTTTCTTAACAGTTAATGTATATATATATGTAATGGAAAGATCTTCGGATCCCTCACTATCTTTACATGATCTCACTGTCTCTGTGTAAGAAAGATCACAATGATCCTGCAGTCATGGAATACACTCGCATGATCATAGTCAACATGATGGTCTAGAGTACAGTGATGAAGGTAGGATAAAACAGCTATCATGGTTGTCATAATGAAGTTCTCAGTGCATCATTAAAAAAAATTGAACCTTAAAAAATTCATTAAATTTCGCCTTCAGGTTCGTTCAGGTTCGTTGAGGTTCGTTTAGATTCGTTTAGGTTCAAGTTCGTTCAGGTTCGAATTTCAGGTTCGGCGAACCTGAACGAATTTCAAATTTTTTTTTCAGGTTCGGCGAATTTCGAACCTGAACCTTCAGGTTCGCCGAACCCTGTGACATAGGTTGAGAGGGAGTGTTAAAATTGGCAAATAGGGCCCAACTCCATGTGGGTCATCTTATTTATGGCAGTTGATATTTTTCTTGGATTCCTCTCATCGAGAGGTGTAGGATTGATCTAAAGATCATCCGATTCTAATAGGTATTCATGGAGTTATGAATTTATTTGTGTGATAAGACAATTCGTCAAGGTCGGCCACCAACCAAATAAACCCCACATGCGCTCAACATTTTAGTATAAAAGGAGATGACTTGAAAGTCATTCCAGACACACTTCTATCTTGATTTCTCTCCACTTGTCTTGGGTTTTAGTGGAAGAGAAATCTAGGAGTGGAAGCCCTAGACGTTGGAGGAAGAGAGGTTGCCCTAGATACACATGGAAGGCTGCCTTAAACACAGATAGAAGGCTGCCCTAACGCAAACCTAAAGGCTGCCCTAACGTGGACCTAAAACAGCCCTAATGCTGGTTGCCCTAATGCAATCCTAAGGTCTGAAATATAGTGCAAATTTGGAGCAAGGAAGACTGAGGCAGGTCCGAGTTTGTGGATTGTTTTGGGTGCAGATTTTAGAGAAGAAGAGTTGCAGCTCTTAGTCATTGCATGAGGCAAGAAGGATGGCTTGAGGTGACACATTGGAGCAGTCTTACCATGCAAATCAGGCCACAGACTAGTGGTGAGTTTCATGACTGTTTGATGCATGATATTGGGGTGTATATCTCTGTTTATAGGATGCAGTAAGGGACTATTACAGTAGTTGTTGGGAGAGAAAGGACCTCCTAACTAGGCCGCAGACATCTCTAAGGACAGCAAGGCAAACAGGGGCATTCTCCCTCTACGTTAGGCTTGTTGGTGTGGCCTAACCAGTCAAGTACATGCACAGAATCCTAGGCAGAAATCAGCAGTAGCATGCAGCGAATTGAGTGTTGTTTGTGGACTGATAGTTAGATGCATGGGACAGCAGGCAACTAGTATAGCAGTGCTAATAGATGCTGTCAAGATATATGGGACTGCAAGGTACATAGTGTTGTGAAGATATATGGGACAGCAAGGTACATAGTGTTGTATAGATACATGGGACAGCTGTGACATGGCAGCAAAGGCACATGGGCAGCAGTAAGCATTTGGACAGCAGTAGGCAACTAGTACAGCAGTGCTAATATATGGGACAGCAAGGTACATAGTGTTGTCAAGATATATGGGACAGCAAGATACATAGTGCTGTCAAGATATATGGGACAGCAAGATACATAGTGTTGTATAGATACATGGGACAGCTGTGACATGGCAGCAAAGGCACATGGACAGCAGTAAGCATTGGGAGAGCAGCAAGACATCGTGTTGCAATAGCAATTGGGAGAGCAGCAAGACATGGTGCTGCAATAGCAATTGGGACAGCAGTATGGTAAGCAAGGTGCAGCAAGCACATGGTGGCAAAACAAGGTGCAGCAATGGCACATGAGGGTACATGATCCAGTACAGTGATGGGTACTGTCATGATTGATGAAGCATGATAAGATGCAGCATTGTGATGATGGGTGCAGCACGGTAAGGTGTAGCATGATGACGAGATGCAACACGATGATAGGTGAAGGAGTCACCTTGGAGAATCAATTGAAGCAGCATGTCTTCAACTGATCTCATGTATCATCTTTTTAGAGATGATCTATGCTCTTATCTAGATAAGTCAAAGTGTTGAATTCTGTTGTAAATGTACTATCTCTCTCTCTCTCTGCTGAACTATTGAAAAACATATAAGAAGAATTGATCAAGGGTTTCCCCACATTGGGCTTTGTCCCTGGCTAGCGCCACATCTTGTGTCCTCTTGTCTTGGCTTGTCTTCTACGATTTATGTTTATGTTCTATCTGCAGTTTACTTTAATGCTAATGTGATTGCTAATTTGGAAAAGATATTGAGCTAACTGTGAAAATTGAAATAAATTGCTCTAAGCATAGAACATACATAAACTTAACAACAACTTATGGGGTTATGTCAGTACGAAGGTGACTCCACTTGAATCAAATCCAACAGCTTTGGACCTTCGTGAGGTGAAAGAAGTCAGAGCCCAAAGGATTCTCTTAGATGGTGTGAAAGGTCATCTAATCCTACACTTGGCAGAAAAGAAAACAACTAACGACATGTGGGACACTCTGACCAAACTCTATTAGATAAGATAAGATAAGATAAGATAAATTTATTAATGTCCAACGAATGACCACAAAGTAGGTCAAAGGGACTGTCGGTTACAAAGAAGTGGGGTCGTGCCCAGTAGGAGAACCAAATGGTTTCCTTATAAAGACAAGTACTGAAGGAAAGAAAGACAGAAAAATATAAAAACTAGGCGGGTCGGGGTGAGCGTATGGAGCTCCGAACCCGGCCTCGCCGACTGATCTCTAGACTGCGTCGCAGGGTCACCGGTGAAGAAAACCCTAGGGACGCGAATGTAGGAGTCCGATTCTCCTAACATCCGAGGTCGAGAGAGGAGAACTGTGGGTAGTTCAGTAAGGTTTGCTGTCTTGATATAGTGGTCACTGGTTGCCTCCCATTGTACTGTCTTCGTGATCTTAAGATCCTGGGCTGCCTCGCGGGGAGATGTCTGGCGTGGTTCTGCTGCTGGGTCCTCGTCTGCAAGGGGCTTCTCCTCTTAGTTGAACGAGGGTTTGCCGATATATGTGAGCATGCCTGATCGGTATCTTTGCTGGTTGATCTCTTAACTCCTCGGGCTGAGGGAAGTGTACTGAAGAAAGAGGTGATCTGACGAGTAGTGTTGGATCGGCCAGGAGGCTGAAGGATCTGCTCTCGATGCTTAAGAGTCTCCTGGATGTAGAGTGCGACACATCTCTGGTCCGTGTAGTTGAAGAAGCTGGAAAGAGTATTTGGTCCTCTGAATAAACAGTGAAAGCGACCTCTGATCTCATAATATATCGGACACCCGAAAATGAAGTGCCATTCGTTTTCCACCTCATGTGTATGGCATAGTCGGCAAATCCTGTCAACTCTCTCTATCTGGTGGTCTGTTTCTACCCGAAGCCTGTGTGATCCAACTCTGAACTGTCCGAGGGGAATCCGGAGAGCATGCATCCAATGTCGAAGTGTATACTGGGGGCAAACTATAAGCCCGTTTCTGATAATCAAAAAGTGCTCTGCATAGAAAGCCATTTTCGGACGTAACTCCTCCGGGGGGTTAGTCCATGTGACCTGGATAAACTGTCTGTAAATGTCTTCCTTGATGATCTTATTGAGTTCCTGCTTGGGGGGGAGTCCCCTGGGGGCGTTCAAGGAGTACTGAAAGGGGGGGAGGTGGTCTATGTGGAGTCCTACTGCTTTGAGGAACTTCGAGACCCCTGTATACCAACATTTGGTTTTCCCTGGTTGCGTGCGGCCGATGTCCTCAGAAGAGCAGTAGGCTAGATAAGGGTATCTGTCACGTCCTTTCAAAGTGTTTGCGAAGCTCCGGACTTGGTGGAGAAGGGAGACCAGTCTGAACGCTGTCTCAAGGCGGAAGGGCTGTACACCAAACTCGGCCAGAATGATTTGATGTGGGATAGTACCTTTGCAACGAATAATGCATCGGAGGAGAAGGGTTTGGACTCTTTCAACTGCCGCCCAATCTGACTCCAGCAAGGAAGGGCCCCAAATTTCCGATCCGTACAAGATTGTGGGTCGGATCAAGGTGTCCATAAGGCTCAACTTTGACGAGATGTCCTGGAAGTGATGTCGAAAACATTGTCTCTCCAATATGGCTAGAGAGCCATACCCCTTATTGATCCGAGGTTGCAGAGCTGGCCGCATACTGAACCGGGGGCCCGAAAACTGTACTCCCAAGTATGTGTAGTTATTGGTAATCTCCACTGCCTTTCCCTTGAAGAGGAACTGGAGATCCTGAGACTTCTTCGTCCCATTGAAGACTATTACTTTTGTTTTACCCAGGTTCACTGTCAATTTCCGTAGATCGCAGAATAGTGCTAATGCATCCAACTGTCTCTGGAGCCCTTATGGTGATGAAGATATAAGTGCAATGTCATCTGCAAAAAGTAAGATACAGATCAAGACATGATGAAGATAGCAACCGTCAGACTCCTGTATGTGTTCCCGTAGAAAGGCTTCGAGCTCATCAATATAAATCCCGAAAAGGGTGGGGGAGAGTGGACACCCCTGCTTGACTCCAATCGTACTCCGGATGAATTCAGATAGCCCCCCTACAGTGCGAAGACGGCCCAGTACCGACTCGTAAAGACGCATAACAGCAGTCAGCTGGGAGTGTGAGGTACTGATGTCTTTGAGTCGCTGAAGAAGATCCTCTCTCGGAACTGAATCAAAAGCCTTCCGGAAGTCTACAAAGCAGCAATATACCTTCGAGGACCGGTGGCGTGCTTCCTCAATCACAGCACGAAGTGTAAAGATGTGGTCAATGGTCTGGTGATCTGGTGATCTGGTCTGAAACCGGCTTGGCCTCTGGCTCTGAGATCTCTTTCTTCGAAATCTCTGGAAAGTTTTTTGTGAAGAATAGTGGCATAGAGTTTGGAGAATGTGTGGCCCACCATAATTGTCCTGTAGTTGTTGGGGTCCGAGGTATTCCCTGACTTATGAATGGGGTATATAATATGATGGGACCATATGGGGGGGAACCCATCTCGGACTACATGGTTGAAAAGATCAGCCAGGTACCCAACAAGGGGTCATAGGCCATGCTTGAAAAATTCGGCTTGGAAGCCTTCTTCATCCGCCGCTTTGCTGCTATTCATTGCCCAGATGGCTTCTCTGACATCTTTGTCGGTGAATAGGTGGCAGGATAGGGGAGGAGATATGACTTGTATCTGGGACTGCCCGGGAATGTCATAAAGACGAGAGGTGTGAGAGAACATGGAAATCGGGTCGAGATCGGCGGGAGGGGGAGAACGCCGGGGGAGGATCTTACCCCAGAATTGCTTAGGGGAATGGGTAAGAAGGGCGGACAACTCCCTTCTTTGTTGGGAGATGAATTGTCGTTTTTTGTGGCGGAGGAGGCGACGATAGTTCTTTTGGATGGCAGAATAAGAGGGAAGGGACTGACGGAAGGCATGGCGGAGATCCTGGTGGAGGAGTTTACACTCTGTATCGTACCATTTGTTCATCGGGGAAGTTCCTGTCTTGCAGGAGGTCGAGGAGGTCCGAAAGGAGTGGGGGAAGGATCGGAGCGCCGACTCCCAGATTGCTGAGGAGAGACAGTGATATTTATCTGAAACAGTCTCGAGACGGGAGAAGTCATTTGAGTTGGGGAGGATTTGCCGGAGTGAGGAGGAGAAAATGTCGGGGTCACCTTTCTCAAAGCAGAAGATGGTTCTGCCGGGGGATTGATGTGGGGGGTGGGTTGATCGGGGGGGATCAGTCTGAAGGGAGAGTGAAAGCAGTGCGTGGTCGGCTAGGGGGATGGGAGATACAGAGAGATTCCGGATAAAAGGGAGCAATGCTCGGCCGGTCAAAGCGTAATCCACCACGCTAGCACCACCTCCATAAGGTCTACACGTGAAGAAGCGGGATTCCGGGAAGCGTGAGAGGCCGTTCACAATTATCAACTCATGTGATTCTCCCAACTGCAACAGATGTTTCCCGTAGGCTGTGATGGGACCCAGGGCGTCCTCTGAGATTCTCTGCAAACCTGCTGAAGTCAGGGCCACACCCCTAGTGCAGAACACATCCTCTGAACGGTCATGGATGGGGACCTGATGTTCCTTGGTACGGGCGTTGAAATCCCCCATGATGATGACTTCTCCATCAGTGGAGAATTTAGTGATGTCTGGGTATATGCTGGTGAAGGGGTCTCTTTCTACATTGTCGTGGATGGCAAACGAAGATGCAGTGGGGGGGAAGTAACAAACTGCAATAAAGATATCCCTCAAGGGTGGGTATCCAGTTCTGATTCGGATCCACATGTACCTGGCATACTCATCTTTATTCACCACTGTGACTCTATCTCTGAGCTCGTTTTTAACGAGGCACGCTACCCCCCCTGATCCTCTGACACCCCCTGAGCTCCTTGTTTCCTGTCTACAGGCTGAATACCAATGGTACCCTGTTATATCTGGGAGGGGTCGAACCGGGCTCTCATGTGTCTCTGTTACTAGAAGGATATCCGCTGACTCAAGGGCGTCGTAGAGTAGCCCAGGTGAAGACCAAAAGGATCCATTCCCGTTCCAGCAGTGAATTGACATCCCTGGTGTTCGACTCCCCCCCAGGCGGGCCCGTCATTTGGAACTGCCTGCACGAGGTGTCCATCCTGGGGGGAAGGAGTCCCGAATGATAGCGCGGAGGTTCCTTATGATTGCCCATTTTCCTGCTTGTCTTGCCGCCATCACTTGTTCCCTAGCCTGTTTGAGTTCAGCTACCTGTGCCCGAGTAAGATCCTCATCTAAGAATATCTTGTTTGGAAGATTAAAAAGCTTCCGCTTAGCTCGCAGAGTATGTAGACGATCTGTGGTATTATGGAATCGGATAAATAAGGTGGAGTCCTGTCCTAGCCATGCTCTGTCTAGGCTGATTCCCGATATGTCGAGGGTGTCTTTCAAGAATCCTGTGGCCACCTCCATTGGAGCTGCTAAAGATAAAGGGAGAGGGAGACCTCTCACTTTGAGGTTTAGCTCTCTCGCTCTACGGGAGCGTTCTTCCACAAGTTTGGCTTGTACAACTTCCTCTACTGCAGTGATAGGAGAGGGTTTATCTTTCCCCCGAACCACCTATGCCCATGTGCTGATGTGTGTTTCTGTTTCCTGTCTGAGGGATGCTTGTTGGGATATAATCTCCGCCTGTTTGTCCCTAATCTCTTGGATTTCTGCATGCAAAGTTGTCTCTGTGGGGTCTTCTTGTACTGATTTACGAAGAGACAAGTTTTCCCCTTCCACGAAGGAAATGCGATCGTTTAGGATGTTTACCTCGGCCCGTAGCTTGTCGTTCTCGGTTTCAAGGGAATCAACCCGACGCAATAATTGTTTGATTTGAGATGTCCAGAAGGCGAAGTCGGACTCCATGGCAATGTCTCTGGGGCTATAAGTCTCTTTCGGCTGATTGAGGCAATGGCGGAGGTAGCAGGAAGGTCCTCTGTTGTTGAAGCTGATTTTCTCGTGTTCAGATTCCGTGGGCGGGGAACCCATAATTACCTGATCATTTTATGGTTCTGCCGTAATTCTGCCGTCACGTGATCCGTCGGGCGAGCACTGTCCTCATCCGGTTTGGGGATCACTGCCACACAGGATCTGGTTTTACTGCGCAATAAGGAAACCCAAAACGCAGGTCACCGCTGTAGATAGGCAGTTGATTCGACTGTAACGAGCCGTCGCCATAGTGAATAGCCGTTGTCGCAAAGGTCTGCGGATGCGGGAGAGGGATGGCGGCTGCGGGAGGCGGATGGCGGAGTTTAGCAGGAGTCTAGCGGATGGCGGCTGCGGGAGGCGGATGGCGGAGTTTAGCAGGAGTCTAGCGGATGGCGGCTGCGGATCGGGGCACGACGGCTGCTGCGGGAGCCGACGGCGGGCTGCAGAGAGGAATGGCGGCTAGCAGGAGGAGTCTAGCGGGTGGCGGCTGCGGATCGGGGCTGCGATCGGGCACGACGACCGTGGGCAGGGAGCCGACGGCGGGTTGCGAGAGGAAGGCGGTTGCGGAAGCGGAGAGGATGCGCGGCGGAGAGGGAGTCGGCGATGGTGGCTGCGGCTGCGGGAGAGCTGATGCTGCTGAGGAGATCGGGCGATAGGTGGCATGCAGGCTCGGGCGGGCGATGTGCTGCGGCGGCGGGATCGGAGCGATTGGTGGCTGTGGCTGCGCCTGCGGATCGGGGCACGACTGCTGCTGCGGAGCACGGCGGGCTGCGGATCGGGGCACGACGGCGGGCTGCGAAGAGGAAAGGCGGCTGCGGAGCAGAGAGGAATGGCATACCATTGTATCAAAATGTCCAATAGATAGAACATGATTTCCTACCTCACAAGGGTCACACAAGTTAGAGACAAGCTTGCAGCAGTAAGGGATACAGTTCCTGATGAAGAATTGGTACATATAGCCTTGAATGGATTTACCAAGCAGTGGAATGTATTTGTCAAATGCATTGTGGGACCAAAGAAGCTTCCAACATGGGAAAGGTTGTGGGACGACTTTACACAGGAGGAGATCCAGGAAGGATCTCAAAATAAGGACCATAAGAAGCAAAGTGAAGGAGAAGAGGCCTTGCACTTGCAGGCAAAATGAAAGGAAAAGCCAAGAAAGGCTCCAATAGTGGGGCAGCCCCGAAAGGGGAAAAGAAGGACATGAACAAGATAAAAGGTTCTGCATGTCACAAACTGGGACATTACGCAAGCCAATGTCCTAACAATAAGCAGATGGACAAGGGGAAGTCTTTCATGGCAACTTCAGTAGAGATTGAGGACTTTTCAGAGAGGTTTTTAAAGGAGTTTTCATTGTGCATGAAAGGAAAAGCCAAGAAAGGCTCCAATAGTGGGGCAGCCCCGAAAGGGGAAAAGAAGGACATGAACAAGATAAAATGTTTTGCATGTCACAAACTAGGACGTTACGCAATCCAATGTCCTAACAATAAGCAGATGGACAAGGGGAAGTCTTTCATGGCAGTGTCAGTAGAGAATCGAGATTGAGGACTTTTCAGAGAGGTTTTAAAAGGAGTTTTCATTATGCACTTGTCTTTCTAGTTCGATGACCACAGGTCCAACAGGAATGTGGTACATTGACAGTGGAGCCTCATGTCACATGATTGGGGTGAAAGCATTCTTCTCAAGCTTAACCCATAAAGACTTAGACCTTGAGATAGCTTGGCGATTATGCCAAGTATAATGTTGTTGCCATTCGTATAGTGGCATTGGAGAGCGAGTCTAGGAAGAAGTTGTATGTGAAGAATGTCTTGTATGTTCTAGGCCTGACAAAGAATTTGATTTCAATCTTAGTGTTGGAAGAGAAAGATTATGTGGTAACCTTTACAAATGGGAAAGTACTTACTCATCCTATAGGTTCCAACATCAGTTCAGCGAACATGATTGGGATCAGAAAAGAAAAGCTTTACAGGCTTCAGGAGAATTCAGCTCAAACACTAATTCATACTAGTACAGATCTGTGTGAGCTATGGCACAGACGAATGGCGCATTTGCACCACAGGGCACTTAAGGTGCTATAAGAGATTGTTACTAGACTTCCAAAGTTCAGTGCAGAGTACCATGCAGTGTGCAGGGGATGTGCGTTGAAAATTATTCAAAGACCACATTTCCAAGCAGTCACAATAAGTCCAAGGGAATCTTGGATCTAATTCATTCTATTGTATGTGGGCCAATGTCTTCTATTTCGATTGGTGGATTTAGTTATTATGTCAATTTCATCAATGATTGTTCCAGGAAAACATGGATGTACTTCTTGAAGACCAAGGATGAGGCCTTCAGTAGATTCCAAGAATTTAAAGCTCTTGCAGAGAATCAGATGAGGAGAAAGATTAAGGCCTTGAGGACTGACAATGGGAGTGAGTTCACCTCAAATGAATTATGCACTAAGGCGGGAATCAAGAGACACTTGATTGTTCCTTACAACCCCCCCCCCCCCAACAAAATGGGGTGGCTGAAAGAAAGAACAAGGCTATAATTGGAGAATCAAAAGCAATGCCTCATGATCAAAGTCTTCCCATGTTTTGTGGGCAAAAGCATGTAACACAATTTCTTACATACAGAACAAGAGTCCCCAAGTGCTAGGGAACAAAACTCCAGAGGAGGCCTTTACACGAGTGAAGCCTAAGATTGGGCATTGTCGCATCTTCGGAAGCCTAATCTATTGTCATGTCCCCTCTAAGAAGAGGACAAAGGTCAACCCTACAGCAAAAAAGGGGATATTTGCAGGGTACAGTGAGACTTTGAAAGTCTACAAGATCTACATCCCAACATTAAGGATGTTGAAAAGTGTTGAAGAATCGAGGGCATCTAGGTATGATGAGATTCTTCTGATGATGATAACTATTTGTAAGGTACTTTTTACTTTTTCTTATTAGCACAATCTTCTATTATTATTATTAGTGTGTTCTCTTACTTCATCAAACAATTACCAAAACAAAAGAGACAAGAACACAAGATGTTGGCTCTCAGCCAGGGCAAAACCTCTCTCTCCTAGAGAGGAAAACCCTTCTGCAAATTTCTCTTATTGAAGCTTCAATTGACAAATGCCAAACCCTAGACCCTTGACCAATAGATCCTCCAAGCACAAGACTCGATCTCTCTTTTGTACCTTCCCTTATGTTCTTCAATCAATGTCTTCTTCTGCACTACACCTTGATCTCTTCCCTTACACTTCTTCCAGCAACTGATGGCACTTTCCTTAGCTCCTTTTCCAGCAACTGCAGAAACCCTAGGTCTCCTTAGAGACCTCTTCTTTGGTGTCTTCCTTTCCTTCTATACTTCGCTTGGCAATCTTCCTTTTCCTTGATACTTAGGCTAGAGAATGAAACCTTCCTTGAGAGATATTTATGAGTTGAGAGGTTGATCATCTTTACCCTACTACATGTCTGATTTCTTCGCACGTGTGGCTGATATAGACTTGTACTTGGCCCTTTTTCTTGCTTCTTTCCTTCGCTTTAGGTGAGACTTACTTTGCTTGAGATGGAGGCCTATTTGGAGCCTCTTTTTCACCCAAAACACCTCTTCTTATGTTGCTGCACTTAAGGTTCTGTTATGACAGCAGAATGACCCTTCTTCCTTCGCACGTGTGGCAGAGATTAGCCCCAAAACAGTCCTCCCAAACTCAGTTTCTCTTGCTTCTTCTTCTCTGCCCTAGAATCACCTTTATGCTCCTTTTTAGCACTTCTTTTTCGACCTACTTCTTTGCTAATTTCAGAGATGATTGATGGTTTAGTTGTGAGGTCGAATGGCCCTACATATAGAAGTTTGTCCCTCCTATTGGGCCGACTTGAGCTAGTGAGGCCGACTTGACTTTAAGTACACCAAAAATTCATTCTTTGAGCCAACTTGAAGAGGAGACTTGTTGTTGCTTTCGAGGATCACCTTTGACATATTCCTTTGATTCTAGTACATAGATTTACATAGTGTAACATGCCCATATGGGTCGTCAACAATTACATTGACTCTTTGACTTTCCTAGAAGCACTTAAACATGTGCTTGACCAGTCAAATAGGCAAGAAACAAATTCTTGATAATGACAAAAATAATAATTCTTTTCTTTTATAAGTACAAAGATCAAAATTACACTTATGAAGACCGAACCTAGTTACACTTTCTTCAAAAAATGTGTAGCTTGGGATGTACTCCCACAAGTCTAGGGTACTTGGCCTGTGTGGATTTGACCCCACCAAAAGGAATTGGTTGGGCAAAGTACCCGCGCCAATGGGTTTTGGACCAAAGGTCGTGGGCTCGAAACCCAAAGATATTGATTGTTTATTCTAATTATTGTAGAGGAAACACATCAATGGATGTAAGGGTTACTAGTACTAAGCCACTAATTAGAGAGCTATAAATTAAAGAGACCTAAGAAGAGGTCATTCATCATTGCAATCCATCCTTCGGGAATACTAAACCAAGAAGACAAGTCGCAGCAAGTAGAGGACGATTTAAGACGCTCATTCTGCTTTTGACAAAGGATCTTTTGTGCTTGAGAAGAGGCCAAGCCTATCCCAAGAGCAAGGTCGAATTACTTATTTGTGTGCTAGAAGAAGAGAGAGGTTGCCAAGTATTATGTCTATTATTTGATTCTCCTAGCCGAGTTTTATTTGTAAAGGAGTGGGTCGATGCCCTATCTTGCCTACTGTAGAGGTTGAAAGGTCGTTGGTTTTGTGCAAGAAGTCTAGGGGGCGGGGGGTGAAGCCCTAGAGGAGGCTGAAATAGGCCTCAAAATAGCAAACAAGCAAGGTCAAAGACTTTAGGGCGCTGGACAGAAAATTGTGACAAGGTCACCTGTCTGAGACTAGGCCACAGGCCCAGAAGGAGGTTGAGAGGCCTCAAAAGCCCTAGGAGCAGGGCCAAGGTGTCAGCCTAAGAAAGAGGCCAGTGCAGGTGGTATTCTGTGAAGGAAGTTGGATTGTTAAATGTATTTGACAGGGCTGTTGGTATTGGAGCTTTGAATAGTGATTTTGAAGGCTTATATACAATGAATTGAAGGACGAATTTACTGTGAATAGCTGAAGTGGTTGGAGCTGATATATGTAGTGTATTTGAAGGGTTAAATTCATTGTGAGCAACTGTGTGTACACAGATCAAAAAGGAGCCTAATCTTTGTGTGAAGGGGGCAAAGGATAGCCAGGTATCAAGGGCAAATAAGGGCTGAAAGGGTTGGTTGTGAAGAGGCTACATCAGGAAGTAAATTGTTTGTTTTGTTCTTGTTCTTCTGGGCAGATTGAAAGTTAAAAGGAGTTGACTTCGAGCCCTAAGTGTATACTATTGTATACTATGCCTTGTATCAACTTTCTAAAAGGGCCATGATCTTTGGTACGGGAGCCCTATGTTTGTTTTATTGATGGACTAATAATAACAAGTTTTGGGCCTGCAAAATCTATGCATTTTATTGATTCATCATTGTTATATTTTTGTTGTGCAAAGTTGTTCATGGTTAAGCACTTCTAGGGTGCTTGTGTGCTTGGTTAGCCATAGACCAGACCTAGAGTGTAAGGAAAATTCAACATGGTATCAGAGCTACTTTGAAAGGACAGTTGAATCAGTGTACACAGGAAGCAGAATAAGAGGAAGTTGGTTGAATTGTTGTTGAAGGACTAATAGCATGGTAAAGTTTAATACTAGTCTGAGGTATGATGATAGGTTGGAGGTGTCGTCCAACTATAGTCCTTGGAAAGAAAGGATCAGGCTAGTCTTGTTGGTGAACAAGATATGGGAGTTTGTTGACAATGAGATTGCTAAGCCAACAGCTCCTAAAGAGTTGACTGAGTTTGAAGAGTTGGATGTGAAGGCCAACCTAATCATCCTAGATGGAGTACAAGATCACTTGATACCTCATCTTACCAAGAATAACATTGCACATGATATGTGGAAGGCTCTTCAAGACTTGTTTCGGAATAAGAACGAGAACTAGTTGTTGGTATTGAGAGAGAAGGTCAAGAGCACCAATATGTTGGGCTTTGTATCTAACAAGGGTTTCTCAAGTTCGTGATGAGCTAGCTTCCATTGGTGATAACGTCCCACATTTTGAATTAATAAGGACTGCCTTGAAGGGCTTCACCAAGAAATGGAAACCATTTATCAAAGGTATAGTTGCTCTAGACAAACTGCCAGATTGGAAGAGATTATGGGATGACTCATCCAATATGAACTGCAAGACAAGGATCTTCATAAGAAGAAGTATAATGGAGAAAATGTGGCTCTCGCTAGTAAGATGAAGGGCCAAGCAAACAAGGACTCGAGCAAGGTGAAGTGTTTCAACTTTCAAATGTGTCCAGCATGGTCATTATGCAAGTAAGTGCCTGCGTCGGAAGAAGGGAGATAATGAGAAGAATAAGGAGATTGCAATGGCTACCACATCTACAGTCAAGCAGGATGACTTTGCAAGAAGGTTCGAAGAGGATTTCACTGTTGTCTCTCATTTCTCTCAGGGCACCATTGATGAGAGTGCATGGTTCATTGGTTGAGGAGCGTCGAAGCATATGACAGGATCGCAGGAAGTATTCAAGACTCTAACTGAATGGGACTCTAAATTGCACATAGAGGTTAGCAATAAGAGTCAGAAGACTGTCAGAGGGTCGCATATGGTGCCATTCAGGATGGAGTCATGAATGTCGCTACAAGTCCATAATGTACTGTGGGTACCAGAGCTCAAGTGCAACATCTTGTTTGCCTCAATGATTGAGGATAAGCGCTTTGAAGTATTGTTCCAAGATGGAAAATTTATGCTCCAACCCAAAGGCTCTAACTCCACAGGAGCAGTTATTGGAGTTAGGGAGAGTGGTCTATACATGCTGAAGGGCAAACCTTTAGATCAAGGGAAGAAGAAGATTTTTGAGACATAGAGGGAGTCGAGCTCAAGTGAGAGTTTTCAGGTTCAGAGGGAAAATCCACAACCCAAGAAGAGCAAATAGTCAGTGGGAAGTAAGGAGACTTCTACAGTTGGCAAGAAAGAACCTTGGAATGGCCAGAAGGCCTATCAGGAGAAGAATAAGCAAGAGGCTTCTGGTGGCAGGGAACTACCGAGCAACATGTCGTTCATTCTCCAGGGTATGTTACAGTGATGGATGCCAAAGATTGCGATTGTGTTCTTGACGAGTTATTTCTAAGGAATGGAGGTACCTCCCTCGCTAAGAGGGAGCATTGAAAAGTGTAGCTTGGGAGGTACTCCCACAAGTCTAGGGGACTTAACTTGTGTGGATTTGACCCACCAAAATGAATTGCCAGGGAAAAGTACCCATGCCAGCGGGCTTTGGACCCAAGGTCATGGGCTTGAAACCCAAAGATATTGATTATTTATTCTAATTATTGTAGAGGAGGCACATCAATGGATCTAAGGGCTCCTAAGCCACTAATTAGAGAGCTATAAATTAAAGAGACCTAAGGAGAGGTCATTCATCATTGCAATCCATCCTTTTGTGAATACTAAACCAAGAAGAGAAGCCATACCAAGTAAAGGATGATTTGGGAGGTCTGTTCTGCATTTGACAAAGGATTTTTTGTCCTTGAAAAGAGGTCTGGTCTGTCCCAAGAACAAGGTCGAATCACTTATCTATGTGTTGGAAGAAGAGAGAGGCTGCCAAGTATTATGTCTATTTTTTTATTCTCCTGGTCGAGTTCTATTTGTAAAGGAGTGGGTCGAAGCCCTAGCTTGCCTAGTGTAGGAGGTCGAAAGGTCTTTGGTTTTATGCAAGAGGTCTGTGGGGGGGGTCGAAGCCCTAGAGGAGGTTGAAATGGGCCTCAGATTAGCAAACAACTAAGGTCGAAGACATCAAGGTGTTGGACAAAAAATTCTGACAAGGCTGCAACCTGTCTAAGACTAGGTTGCGGACCTAGAAGGAGGCTAAGAGGCTTCAGAAGCCCTAGGAGCATGGTTGAGGTGTCTCAGTCTGAGAAAGAGGCCAGTGTAGGTCATATTTTGTGAAGGAAGTTGGATTGTTGAGCCTATTTGACAGGACTATTTGGTAATGGAGCTCTAAACAGTGATTTGAAGGCTTTTATATACAGTGAATTGAAGGACAAATTTACTGTGAGTAGCTGAAGTGGCTGGAGCTGATATATGCAGTGTATTTGAATTTTGAAGGGTTAAATTCATTGTGAGCAATTGAGTGTACAGAGATCAAAAAGGAGCCTAATCTCCGTGTGAAGAAGGCAAAGGACAACTAGGTTTCAAGGGAAAATAAGCACTAAAAGGGTTGGTTGTGAATGGGCTACATCAACAAGTACGTTGTTTGTTTTGTTCTTGTTGTTTTGGGCAGACTGGAAGTCAAAAAGAGTTGACTTCAAGCCCTAGGTGTATACTATTATATACTATGTCATGTATCAAGTTTCTAAAAGGCCATGATCCCTGGTACAGGAGCCTTATGTTTGTTTTATTGATGGACCAATAATAGCAAGTTTTGGCCTACAAAATCTGTGTATTTTATTGATTCACTGCTTTTATATTTTTGTTGTGCAAAGTTGTTCATGGTTGAGCACTTTTAGTTGTTTGTGTGCTTGGTTAGCCATAGACCAAACCAAGAGTGTAAGGAAAATTCAACAGAGGAGGACAGTGATCAGACGGGATGTTAGATTTGAGGAGGAGAGGACTTTCAGGAAGTCCTATGATAGTGCTCCACAATTTACAACAGACCAAGAGCTAGAAGCTCCGAAGAATGAGGAGGCATAGGTCATTGGTACACGGACAGTCACGGGCTCAAGTGGTTATGATACTCATACTTCAAAGCAAAAAAAAAAGAGCAAGATTTTGCTCCTTTACAGGATGGACCTTCCACATTGGGGAAGAGGAAGCCCAGGTGGGTTTAGTAGACACTGAGAGATGCATAGGAGCATGTGAAGGGCTCCTAGGAAAATATTTAGTGAGAGCAAGACTCCGCAAATGTATTCTAGTTACTTAGCACTTGTTTGTGATCTCATAGATTCTGAGCCTTCTAGTTATCAGGAGGCTGCAGGCCAACAAGTATGGCAGGATAACATGGTGGAAGTGTTGAATTTCCTTGGAATTCTGCAACTACTTAGATGATTTTTTTAAACTAAACTAGTTGTGTTATCACCAAGATACAGAATTCCTCAGCAATAGAAGCAGCGGAATTAAACACAAAAATAAAGACACAATTACACAAGAGGCACAATAATTTTCCGGGAAACCAACTGGGAAAACCCTCTGCTATGTTGTAGAATTTTATTGACAGAGTTTAAGAAAATAGAAATATTTACAAGGCAATCTGTTTCAATAGAAAATACACTTATCTCACTGCTTGAACTAATCTTGAAAACCTCCCTGCAAGAAACCCGACACAGCTCCTAAATCCTTGTGTTGCCTGGCTCCTATTTCCTAGCACTGGAAATCCCTATTTCCTAGCACAAATATAAGCCCTGATTCCTAGCGCAATTCCACAAGGAAATTCTCTATCTAAAGGTTGTATATAGGCTGCTCCTAAATACACTCTTCCCACAACAAGCTCTCTCACACACAACCTGTGCATACAAGAGTGATCCAAATTGTGCCTTTCATCCTCCTTTTATGCAATTCGACTCAGCTATTACTGGCAAGTTTAAATATAGAACTCAGACTTGTGACTGATTTGTTAACTAGGTCCAACTGACTCTTTTAACTCGTCCTTGCCTCAATTAGACACCGAGGCTCTCACTCGTCTTTTTCCAAATATAACTTGCACTTGGAGACAACAAGAGTAAGCGTCCAACTCCTGCGCATGAGTTAACTACTCCATGACTCATCCTATTTCCCAAGAACTCATGCATGCTAAAGGAAGATTGTTTTGTCTTTTGTCTTTCTTGACTAAGGCACAAGTCAAGAAGGACCTTATCTCACTACACTTTTCAACAAGAAGAGTATTCTTCCATCATGAAGAATGGAGTGTGGAATGTGGTGCCTCATCCAGAGGGTAAGTCAGTGGAAAGCTCCAAGTGGATTTACAAGATAAAGCATGCCGCAGATGGCAGCATTGAGAAATACAAGGCAAGATTCATAGCAAGGGGGTTACCTCATAAAGGGGGTGTAGATTAAGAGGAGACTTTTGCTCCTGTTGCTTAATACACTTCTATTCGAGCTGTCATTTCACTTGCATCTGAGATGGCTTAGACGATCCATCAGATGGATGTGAAAACAGCATTCCTTAATGGAGAGATCAAGGAGGAAGTTTACATTGAGCAGCCGAAGGGGTTTGAGGAGTATGGCAGGCAGGCATATGTATGCAAGTTGACGAAGGCCTTATATGGCCTTAAACAGGCTCTTCATGCATAATACTCCCACTATCTATCATCAAGTGATTGGATCCCTCATCTATTTGATCAACACCACACCAGATATTTGCTTTGCAGTCAACACACTCAGCGAGTGCATGGTTGAACCCAGGAGAGTTCAATGGGTGGCTGCAAAACATGTTCTCAGGAACCTATGGGGCACAGTAGAGTATGGATTGCAATATGTGAAAGGAGATGGAGTCAAGTTGATGATGTTCACAAATTCAAATTGGGTTGGGATGTGCAGCAAATAGAAAAAGCACTTCCAGGTGTTGTTTCAGTTTGGGATCAGGAGTAGTATCTCGGCACTGCAAGAAACAAAATTGGTTGCACTCAGCTGTGCGGAAGCAGAGTATATGGCTGCCAATTTGGCCGCATGCGAAGCCATTTGGCTTTGTAAGTTACTTATCAGTTTATTTAGTCAGGAGATAGAACCAACCATGATACACTGTGATAATCAAAGCTGCATAAAACTTTCAGAAAATCTGGTGTTTTGTGATCGGCCAAAGCATATCAAGATCAGATACCATTTCATAAGCGTTTTGTTCAGAAAGGCACAGTCAAACTGCAGTACATTCCTACAGATGAGCAAGTAGTGGACATCCTTACAAAGGCACTCGTGAAAAGTAAATTTATTTATTTCAAAGATAAGTTGAAGGTGATCCAGAATACCTTCCTCACTAAGAGGAAGTGTTAGAATTGTAGTGAGGACAGGTACTTCTATCTATGTTGGCTAAGTGTCATAGCACATAGAAGTCGTCCTATTTAATTAATCATCTCAGACTTTATTATTTTAATAAGAGTGACTCTCACTAAAAAGTATATCAAGTAATTATTGATGTCGACTTGAGCGAATTATTATTTAATAATTATTTAATGAAAGAAAAAGAGCTTGGAGTTTAGTAACATGTGAGAGTGTTTAGTTCAATTAAGAAAGAGAAAGATGTTAACTCCAAGAAATAACATCTAGAGTTATCTCCAAGAAAATCAATTAACTGAAAGCAAGCAAGAGTTCACTTATGGGGACTAAACTCAGGCATGGCAAGAATCCCAAGGAGGGCACACTTCACCAAGAGACATGCATGGTTCTAATTCCAAGGCAAGTTAACTAAAGACGTGGTGAGTTTTGGCACAGATTTCAAAAGAGAGGAGAGGAGAGCTGGTGGTATAGGTTCCAAGGAAAAACACAGAGAAAGTACAGCACAGAATTCAAGGTAGCTTGGGACAGAATTCTAGGTGCTGTTTTGGCACTATGTTCTAGACATTTTCAACAGGGTTTTGGCACAGACTTCGAGAGCAGATTGCTGTTATTAACAGCAGAATTTTGCAAGAGATTTGAGGTGATTTCTGGGGCTTTTATGCACAGAAATCAAGGCTGATATCTAAGGCTGTTTATGGAAATTGAGGCAGAAGTTTTATGTGTTCTCGTCATTCTCGGACAGAACAAATTCAGGTCCTATTGTTCTGTAATTTCGTTTTCAGATTTCTCTCTCTCCGACTGAATAAGAAAAACACTCTTCTTGGTTTTTCCACTTGTTGTTTCCACAATACATACTGTGCCAGTTTTGTGTGTGTGGTTCTGTTAAATTTTCTACTGCAAATCTGGTTAAAGCATAGTTATCAGAACCGGACTGGTCGTTCAACCGGTAGACCCTTCAGACCGGGAACTGGTCAGAACCAGATGGAAACCAGTAAAAAGAACCAGACCAAAAAACCAGTTGAGCAAAAATACATAAAATATTCAAATTTAAAAAAAAAACATATATATTCATGTGCATCCATATAAATTCAAACCATTTATACACAAATATGAAAAAAAAATCATTTATATAGCAAGAGTGCATAATATGGTAATACCAAAATAGCACTTAGTGCAATACATGTCTGAAACAAAATACATCAAGATACAGACTCTAAATGGCCTTTGATACATCAAACTACAACAATATTAGTACTAAATCAATAATCAGAATTAACATCCTCAACCTCCCCCCCATCTTCATCCTCAGAATTAGCAGTAGCAGACTGAGGATCTATAGTGGGATTTTGACTTGATTCCCCTAGCCCTGAAGGTGGAGCTAGAAGTGGGTCCAAGTCCATCCAAGAAAGATCTTCACTGTCAAATGCTGGTTCCTGGGTCTCTACAATCCACTCTGATGATCGATCAAAGTCATCCAAAGTTATGTTGCTTGATTTAGGTGTCTTGTTCAGCAACTAGTTTTGTTTCAACTTGAGGTTGTACTTAACATAAACCATGTCATTCAACCATTTTTGCTCCAAAAGGTTCCTCTTCTTGGTTTGTATTTGCTCAAAAACGTTAACACCCTGAAGCCCCGACTAAGAAAAATATTTAAAAATAAAAATAAAAATAAAATCGCTTGAATGGGCCCCACACAAGTTGTTAAGCAGCTAGACTAAACCGGCTAGTTCGGTACCGAACTCGTCATTTCCAGTCCGTTGCACCAGTCCCAACCAGTTTAGGGCTGAAAACAGTCGGACCGGCCGGCCCAAACCAGTTCGGTCCAGTCCTAATAACAGGGTCTATGTATTTAATTTTTAAGAACATGCATGTGTGAACACTTAGTGAAAATTCAATTAGCTGCAGAACCTTCAAGAAATTAACACACCTTAGCAAAACATTCATTTGTTCATTTCCCAAGTTTCGCATGGAGGGCATGATAAAACATTTCACCAAGCACCCCCCCTGTTCGAGGCATGTGGGAAGCACAAGAAGCACACCTCCAACCCTACAAGATGCCTTCCAATGGAAAACTGCATAAAAGTAGTCGTGCGCCCTCTAATCTACTCTATTGTTGTGCCCTCATCTATAGAACATCATGCTACACGAAAACTAATGTTGGACGAATCCACCGATAATACCATGTTGCAGTGACTAAAGTGCCTAGATTTGTTAAATCTAGAATGAAGAAGTGTGGCCTTGTTAATTTTAAGTACGTTCTATGCTAGAGCAATTTATTTCAATTTTTCACAGTTAGCTCAATATCTTTTCCAGATTAGCAATCACATCAACATTAAAGTAAACTGCAGATAGAACATAAATATAAATTGCAGAAGACAAGCCAAAACAAGAGGACGCAAGATGTGGCGCTAGCCAGAGAAAAACCCCAATGTGGGGAACCCTTGATCAATTCTTCTTATATGTCTTCAAGAGTTCTTCAAGAGTTTAGCAGAGAGAGAGAGAGAGAGAGAGATAGTACATTTACAACAAAAGTCAACACATAGACTTTCTAGATAAGATAATAGATCATCTCTACATGAGATCAATTGAAGACACGCTGCTTCAACTGATTCTCCAAGGTGACTCCTTCACCTATCATTGTGTTGCATCTCGTCATCATGTTGCACCATGCTGCACTCATCATCACATTGTTGGACCTCACGCTGCCACTGTTGTCCTATGTACCATACTGTTGTCACATTGTTAGTGATATTGCCATTCCATGGTTGCCATACTGCTGTCCCGTTTGCTTGCTCCATCAAGCTTCATTGTTGTCCCAAGGCTGCACCATACAGCACCATATGCCTTCATCATACTGCCACCTATCACATCATTATGCTACTGTACATACTGTGCACAGATCTGCCCCAAGCCTATCCACGTTGTCTCTTGTTTGAGGTGATAAGGCCTGTTGCCTATCACAGTATAGTTGTCATCTACAACTCACTTCAAAACCCCTTGATTGCAGTCCAAACTATCTTGATTTGGGCTTGGCCTTAACAGCCCTACACACAGCTCCTTGATCCTTGAGACAGCTCTGTTCGGGACCTGTTTGCACCCTCAAACTAATCCGCACTTCCACAACAACTTGTCCTCTAAACTAAACTCTCCATGTTGTCCTGAAGTGACATTACCTTGCTATCTCTTCTCGTTGCGGCTAGGGCATCTAGTCATCATCTTTGGATTGCATTTGGCTATGTATAGACTGCGGCTAAGTAGCCTTTGTAGACTGTGGTTAGGGCATTCTTTTAGACAACGATTTAGGGCAAGCTAGGGCTGCGTATAGGAGCAGGTTAGGGCAGCGTATAGGGCAAGTTTCTCCTCTCTTGGACTGCGGCTTAAACCACCCTCTTTAGGACTACGGCTAGGGCAGCATTGAACCTCCCATGAGGACTGAGTATAGGGCATCATTAGCCCTTCCTTGACAACTGATTAGGGCATGCTTGGATAGTAACTTGAGCTCCTAGATTGGACTGCAGCTAGGGCATTTATCTCCATTAAGACAGTGTATAGAACCCTTCTTGAATGCGTAGAGGTGTCTCCTCCTAGGACTGCGTAGAGGATGATTTAGGGCTTCTCCATTAGGACAGCGTAATCCCTTAGGATCTCTTCTCCCACTAAAACCCAAAGACAAGTAGAGAGGAAGAGATCCCAACTGTGTGTCCAAATGACTTTCAAGGCACCTCTTTTTATACTAAAACATTGAGCACATGTGGGGTTTATTTGGTTGCTAGCCAACCTTGACGAATTGTCCCATAACACAAATAAATTCATATCTCCTTGAATACTTATCGGAATCAGATGATCTTTAAATCAATCCTACACCTCTCCATGAGAGGGATCCAAGAAAAACATCAGTTGCCATTAATAAGATTACCCACATGGAGTTTGGCCCTAGTTGCCAATTTTAACACTCCCTCTCAACTAGGGAGAACTCCATCCACTTACCCATATGTCCAACTATACTATCTCTGCCATCAGTGCCCTGCACTACTCTATTGTGCTTTGTTGAGCTATGCTCTGTTGTGCTTTGCTGAGCTCTGCTCTCCTCTACTCTATTATGTTCTGTTGAACCATAAAGAAGAAGAATTGATCGAGAATGTCTCATACCATTCTCTACTGACCCGAAGTCAATTCCATTGATCCCAGATCAATATCACAAGAGAGTGTCTCAAACCACTCATATTGATCCCAGATCAATGGAGGTCATCCTAGCATAAGGAGTACGATAGATACAATGATGCGTCTATCGATAGTACTGCTATGGTCCCTAACCCCATTTCCCTGCTCATTGATCAAATGAGAGGTACTTCCCATGAGTCCCAGACCGCATGGGTAGGATGCCTTGACTGGAGAACTAATCATCCTGTCCCATAGGAGAACGAATCATCTTGTCCAACAGTCGCCACAGGAGAACCACAAGAGAACTAATCATCATGTCCCAAAGTCGCCACGGGGTATCACAGGGGAAGGTTGAACCTTTCACCCTGTACATAACGCACCACCAAGGGAGGGTGAGTCGCTCTGTGGTCGTATGTCGCTCCAGTAAGTACCCCAAGCCCCCCAGAGCTCCCAAAGCTCAATGCATGCAACATGCAGGACCCTTATAAGAAGGTCTCTCAACGACTCCAAGTCGTTCGGAAAAGTCACAGATTTGACTTTTCCCCCAGGCTTTCACAAAATGTCTGCGACCTGTACATCAATCTCAATGTGATGGAGCCTCCTCGATCATTGACGTACCACATCCCAAATAAGGTAGTATTTGATGTCTATCTGTTGGAGCAATCATCGAATATGGGATTCCTCAACAATCGAATCCCCCCTTGGTTGCCTCAGAGGATCATGGTGGTATTCATCATGTGTACAAACAGCTCGCTAAAGAGCTTCCACAACCAGGCAGCTTCATACGAGATCATACTCGTGGCTATGTATTCGGTCTCGACAGTGCTTATAGCAATCGACTTCTACTTCCTGCTCATCCATGATATCGAAGCAAAACCCAAAAAGAACCAACACTGGGAAGTGCTCTAGTGATCCTCCACACTGCCTGCCCAGTGAACATTTGAATAATCATGCAGCTTCATATTTCCGGCAATGTATTTCAATCCATTAGAGATTGTGATTCAAAGATATCTCAGAAGATTCTTGGCACCAATCCAGTGAGGCTCAACCAAATATAAGTTGACCATGCTAACTGCAAAACATATATCCGGACAGAAGTTCGCCAAGAACATTAATGCAAATGACTTTATGAAACTCAGAGGCATTTCCCAAATCTGGTCCGACATCACCACCATATAACTTCTAAAAGTTAAGATCCTCAAGGTAGTTACGGGCTTGCAGTTTACCATTCCACATCCGAAATCCAACTCCCTCTTACTTCTGCAAATAAGAGGGTCTGCACCTGTCAGAAATAGGTCGTCCTCAAAAGGTGCCGATATGAGAGGTCTATCATCCACAACCTTCGAGCAATGGTTTGGATCGGCTTCACTCCTAGTGAATCTCAGCTTCATCAGACAGCTATCAATCCTCTCATACTATGCTCGGGGTGTTTTGCTTCAAGCCATAGAGGGCTTTCTTCCCCCTGAATACATGAGATTCCCGATCATGAATCTCAAACTCCTTGGGTTGTTCCAAACCTGTGGACCTATTACATGAGGGGAATGGTCCCCTTGTAGGATTTTCCTTCGGTACATCTCAGACATGTACCTTCATGCTCTTCTTGAATTCAAGCATCCCTGTCACCATCCGACTCACATCAGGTAGGGCCCCATAAGTAGACCTCCGGTGTTATAGATGAGATATGTCAATTGACATGATCCCCAATGGACCATCTTGCAATTTGATACAAATTGCCAACCCTGAACCCATGAGAAAAAACATCTTTTGAAAATTCTATTTTCAAACACGTACATTTCCATCGATGAATGCCACCCTGAAACCTTTGACTTCCATTGCTGAAATGGACACCAAGTTCTTTTTGCGATCAAGTACATAAAAGAGATTCTTGTAAAAGAATCAAGTTACCCTCATTCAATTGAGGGGTAACATTCCCTACACCCTTTCCTGGATAGGTGGCATTGACTCCAAGTATAATTCCACAATTGTTTCCATCTCTACCAAATTTGATAGAGCACCCTTCTATCCGATGAGGTGCCTTGAAGCACTACACTCAATAAGCCAGATTCCCAAAGAATCTAAAGGAGAGGGCCAATACAAGATAACGCTTCTTTATCTTTATCAGAAACAACATTTGATTCTTCATACCTGGGGTTCCTTGCTTTCTCTGAAGAGTTGGTCATTTCCTTGATGACCTGCATTACCTGTCAATCCTCTGATCATTGAAGATGTCCCTGGAATGATTGTTATCATCATCAAGTGATGTGTCCCTACCTCAGACACTTCTTCGCATAATTGCCGAACTTATTACAACCAAGGCATCTGCCTTTCCTTCCACCCTTAGATCCGGACTTCCCATTGAAGCGATCTTTAGGTAAGCCATCAGAAACTTCCGTTGTGCCATTCTGATAATATTCTCTGCTTCGACTTCACCCTTGGTGGATTTGAAGAGGGATGAGAAACACATTGATCCTTTTGTCCTTTCCCAATTGTCTTCGGTGATTGCTATTTCACTCTTGCTTGGGCATTGTCTTCACCTTAGCTCTGATACCATGTTAATTTTAGGTATGTCCTATGCTAGAGCAATTTATTTCAATTTTTCACAGTTAGCTCAATATCTTTTCTAGATTAGCAATCACATCATCATTAAAATAAACTGTAGATAGAACAATAATATAAATCACAGAAGACAAGCCAAGACAAGAGGACACAAGATGTGGGGCTAGCCAGGGACAAACCCCAATGTGGGGAAACCCTTGATCAATTCTTCTTATATGTCTTCAATAGTTCAGCAGAGAGAGAGAGAGAGATAGTACATTTACAACAAAAATCAACACTTGGACTTTCTAGATAAGAGAATAGATCATCTCTACATGAGATCAGTTGAAGACATGCTACTTCAACTAATTCTCCAAGGTGACTCCTTCACCTATCATTGCGCTGCACCATGCTGCACTCATCATCACATTGTTGGACCTCATGCTGCCACTGTTGTCCCATGTACCATAATGTTGTCCCACTGTTAGTGATATTGCCATTCCATGGTTGCCATACTGTTGTCCCATTTGCTTGCTCCATCAAGCTTCATTGTTGTCCCAAGGCTGCACCATACAGCACCATATGCCTTCATCATGCTGCCCCCTACCACATCATTATGCTATTGTACACACTATGTGCAGATCTGCCCCAAGCCTATCCACGTTGTCTCTTGTTTGAGGTGATAAGGCCTGCTACCTATCACAGTCTAGCTGTCATCTACAGATCACTTCAAAACCCCTTGATTGCAGTCCAAACTATCTTGATTTGGGATTGGTCTTAACAGCCCTACACACAGCTCCTTGATCCTTGAGACAGCCCTGTTCAGGACCTGTTTGCAGCCTCAAACAGCCCTCAAACTAATCTGCACTTCCACAGCAACTTGTCCTCTGAACTAAGCTCTCCATGCTATCCTGAAGTGACAATACCTTGCTGTCTCTTCTCGCTGCAGCTAGGGCATCCAATCATCATCTTTGGACTGCGTTTGGCTATGTATAGACTGCGGCTAAGTCTCCTTGTTGCTGCGTCTAAGGGCTGTCCTAAGCCCTTCCAAAAACAGTATTAAGGTCTTACCTTGCTGCGAATAGATGATCCTCTAAACAACTCCCTTCTTGCTGCAGCTAAGTAGCCTTTGTAGACTGCTGTTAGGGCATTCTTTTAGACAACGAGTTAGGGCAAGCTAGGGCTGCATATAGGAGCAGGTTAGGGCAGCGTATAGGGCAGGTTTCTCCTCTCTTGGACTGCGGCTTAAACCACCCTCTTTAGGACTGTGGCTAGGGCAGTATTGAACCTCCCATGAGGACTGAGTATAGGGCAGCATTAGCCCTTCCTTGACAACTGATTAGGGCATGCTTGGACAGCAACTTGAGCTCCTAGATTGGACTGCGGCTAGGGCATTTTATCTCCATTAAGACAGCGTATAGAACCCTTCTTCAATGCGTAGAGGTGTCTCCTCCTAGGACTGCGTAGAGGATGATTTAGGTGTCTCCTCCAAAGACAAGTAGAGAGGAAGAGATCCCAAGTGTGTGTCCAAATGACTTTCAAGGCACCTCTATTTATACTAAAACGTTAAGCACATTTGGGGTTTATTTGGTTGCTGGCCGACCTTGACGAATTGTCCCATAACACAAATAAATTCATATCTCCTTGAATACTTATCGGAATCAGATGATCTTTAGATCAATCCTACACCTCTCGATGAGAGGGATCCAAGAAAAATATCAACTGCCATTAATAAGATGACCCACATGAAATTTGGCCCTAGTTGCCAATTTTAACAGGCATCCTTATCTTGATTGAAAGCTACAACATCTTCATTGTTGCACCTTCTACTGCAGTACAGACATATTCCAACAGCTCCTTTACTGAACTGCTCTCTTTTTGCACATGCGACTGTACCTTCTTCTGCCACATGTGTGCCAAAGACTTGGACACACTTTCCAAGGTACTAAAAATTAACAACTAGCGGTGTCTATGGCATCTAACACATGTCGGTAATAAGTTGATTTACAAGCATTGAAAGAGATCTACATCATACCAAGGTCTAGCCACATATTCAAGAATCAAAAGTTGATTCCTTGTATTGTTTCTTCCAATAGCTATCAATGGTCAATTGAGCCCAATGGCAAGAGTGGAAGTGGGTGCATAAAACCCATCATTCATATTCCTTTCTAGTGCAGGTCTTTTGTAAACTAGAGCAACATATCTAAAGGAATCCCTAAGATATGGTTTAGTGATGAAGCCTTCAAAACTAGGGTTGCTTACAAATGCAAGGTCTTTCCTTCTCCCTAGCTCAACGTCAATCTTTTTGCACGTGGCCTTTTCTGTTTTATATTTCTCGATAGAGGCTATCGTTTCCTATCTAATATTCAAGTACACTGAAGGCCACACTTTAACTCGCAGTTGAACATTGGCTGAGTGCTCTTTCACTCTATGAATACTGCCTTGGGTCTAGGCCTGAGTTAGCGTCCATACCTCTATAGTGAAGAATACTTGACAAAAATAATAAAAAGCAACTGTATGAGTCTATTTCATTGTACTCTTGGTTGACAATATTTCATATTTCAATTTAGAACATTAGTTGTCCAATTCTGGTCCAAAAAACTCATGCGTTTAGTTTCAGCTGTAAGTTCTCCAATTTTCAGCATAGATTTCAGTTACAAGGCTCTCTTTCAATCATAACAGCATTTTTTCCGGATAGTTTATTAGCAGTTATCAGCTTAAGTTCATAATATATACACTCTTCCTAAATAAATATTTTAGCACTAAGCTATATTCATGGCATTTGCCAATAAGTAATTTGTATGCTGTTCATATTCCCTACTCATGTAAATTTCTCATAAATCTCAAAATACATAAGTAGGTGTTAAGTTTAGGTATGTTCTATGCTAGAGCAATTTATTTAAATTTTCATAGTTGGCAATCACATCAGCATTACGATAAACTGCAGATAGAACATAAATACAAAATGCAGAAGACAAGCCAAGACAAGAGACACAAGATGATGGCGCGAGCCAGGGACAAACCCACAATGTGTGGGCGAAACCCTTGATCAAATCTTCTTTTATCTTCAAAGTTCAGCAGAGAAAGAGAGAGAGAGTACATTTACAACAGCAGTCAATACTTTGACTTATATAGATCTAGCATAGATCATTTCGTATCATGATGAGATCAGTTGAAGACATTCTGCTTCAACTGATTCTCATCGTTCTGCATCTCGTCCATTTGCTGCCCATACATCATCGTCATTATGTTGCCCCTGCTGGTATGACTCATTGTCATCATGCTGCCTGTGCATATGCTGCCCCTTCCATCATCATGATCTACCCATGATCTACATCATGCTGTTGTCCATACATCATGCTGTCCCCATCATTTGTATGCTGCACTTCATCACAGTGCTGCACTCATCACAATGCTGTAACAGAGCTACCTTACTGTACCTCATCCGAGATTTCCAACCTCCGAGAAGGACATCCTAAACTGTCCTCTATAATACGGATCTCTGCTCCATCCATCACTGCACCTAGTCACCGAGATCCTACACCAAAGTCTGTAGCTATGTCGAGACTGTATTAACATCTTCAGGAGATTACTGTTACAGGTATTAAGGCCTTTCTGCTCCATCCGTTTGGTGTTGAGACAAGACAGCACCTACAAGTATGCATCCTAGATGTATGCCGAGATTATCATCAGCCTTCTTTTTTCATTTGTCCGAGAGCACCATCTTCAGATTACAGGTATGCCGAGAGAGGATACTGCTCCTTGTCATGCGAGGTTAACATATCATAGATACCGAGGTTATCAACAAGAAGTCAGATCCATTCCTAGAATGTATGAGCCCAAACTTCACTCCCTACTGCGTCCTTATCCAAGGGTATTTCTGCTCCACACATCCGAGTTTATGACTGCACCTAGGGCATCTCCTAACCTGTGTTAAAACCTCTCCTAGGACTGCGTAGGAGCCTCCTTTGGGGCAGCGTAGGTGCTTTTCTTTAATGAGACAATCCTCCTCCAAGACAGCGTCCATAGGGCCTGCGTCTAAATGTCTTAGGGCAGTGAATAGGTCTCTTTAAACAGCGTCTAGGTCTTCTTCTCCATGACTGTAATTTAGGGCAGCGTATAAGATTAGGGCATCATCATATTAGGCCAACGTAATCCATAGTGAATCTCCTTCTCCATAAACCCAAGACGTGGAGAGGAGATCACTTGAGGTGAGTTACCAAATGACTACAAATCCTCACCAATTTATACTAAAACGTGGATAATGAATAGACACGTCGGTTGGGCTTCTGAGCCTACTCAAGTGCTGGTCAGCTTGATAATAATTACATAACCAAAATAAATTCATATCTCCATAAATACTTATCGGAATCGGATGATCTTTAGATCGATCCTACACCTCTCGACGAGAGGGATCCAATAAAAATATCAGCTGACATAAATAAGCTGATCCACATGGAGTTTGGCCCTAGTTGCCAATTTAACAGTAGGCAAATAGGTAGTAATGCACGACTCATTGAAGTCTGCACAAAGATTAACCCAGGCTAACTAGAACTAAGATCAAATCAACTATTATGTGTACAAAACAATCAGGTAAAATATGTATGTTCCATTTCTCATCGTTTTTCACAATGCTTTGCTTTTAAAACATTGTTTGCCAAGATGATGCTTGCAACTTTCTACCACCAAAGCTTCCATAACGTCATGGCTATGAGTCATCCCAGCGATATATTCACAATCTACCATGAGTTCAGCACCCAAAGCCACAAATATGCTATGAATGCCAGTTGAATGCATGTAACAAGTTTTCAACAGTTCAGAAATGTTATTCCTCTGTGGATGCACATCACAAATGCTTAATAGGGGCAGGTCTTTCTTGGTCATGTGAACGGTGCTTTAATGTATATTTTATTTGAATGGAGCAATACATGGTTGACTGTAAACAGTAGCTACTATTTACACGCTAAAATGTTTAAGCTCTGTTTTTCTTTAAATATGTTACAAAGTTGAAGTGACACCTGTATCTCAGGGCTGGATTTTTATAGCTAATACTACCAAAATCAATGGGCTGTGGCAATAAGTCAGCATACCAAAGAAAATTGCCTATTATGGAGGCAGACCTTAAGTCAAGAAAAGCAAGTAAAAAATATCCCCTGGAAGATTTTCTTTAAACATTTTAAGTTCAAAAGGAACTCTAATGAAGCTTTTTTTAAGCTCAAAAGTAACTTTGATGAATTTACACTTTCTGAATATTCACAAGAATGATGAATTTACACTTTCTGAACATTCACAAGAATGCCACTACAGATCAACTTGAACTCAAAGTTCTCTTTTAGCAATGGCAGAAGAATATCATCCGTTGGCATAGCCCCAATCATGAACCTTTCCTATTCCATGTGTTGTTTTGTTTCTCGGTCAAAATCAGATTTAATCCTGGGGAAGGGGCACGTAACTGTCGTTGGAAAACCAATATTCAACTCGACCACAGCAGAAACAATGAAAAATGATGACTTAGACTATGGCATTAAGACAAACACATTAATCAACAATATAACCATAATTCAAAACCCACTCAAAAGCTTCAGAATTAACATCGCGATAGAGAAATATAAGAGATGCCCTCTTTTCCAATGCCCATAAATCAAGATATGAATTTCGGTTAGTATGGTAAATCTAAGCCATGTTAAACAGAAACGATTGGATCTGAACCCACAAGCACATTAACAATTAGCTATATGCTGAAGATGGTTTTGATTAATTGCAAATACCCTTCAAAAAAATTTGAAACATTCTTTTAAAATTGCAGACTAGATGGCAACAAACGCACATACACTTGCATATAACGGGGAAGAGAGGAGAAATGGTGAAAAAAGAAGTAACCTGTCTGAAGGAAGATGGCGAAATATGAATTGCGGCGTTTTTCGAAGGCTTTGAGGCTCATTTGCCCTGCAAGCAATAATAACAACCCCGTTCCTAAACCTCCAGCCAAGGAATTTACGCTTCCTTTTCTGACATAGCCCACCACCCCTCCTATGATAACCGCCAGGCCATAAGGAATTGTGAAGCAAAAGTCGTGCATTATTGCTGATGCCCGCTCCTTTTCTTTTGCGAATGCGAAAGATATCTGGATCTGCCTACACTCCCTCCTCTGTTCTGCTCCGTAAAAAATTCCTCCGTTCAAATCACCTCCGAGTTTTTGTTCTGCCTGTCTCCATGGGGAGAACTCTACGCATGGTTCTGCCTGTCCGGGGGACGACTTCCGACTTTGTCAAACATAGTTTTGAACTTTGCAAGCAATTGTTTTTTTATTTTAACCACGTGATGAATCCGTAGTCTTAATTTAGGGGAGACCTAGGATCAAATCTCATAGCTGCCACTATAACACCAAGAGCATAACCAATTTTCTGTACGGGTATACTAAGTTCTTATGATTTTAGCAAGAGCAGACTCCCAGAAAGAGCAGACTCCGAGAAAGGGGAATCCACCCTTCTAGCCGCCACCACAACAGTTCAGTGTACTCAATGAGTTTTGAATTTCCGTCCCCTGAACTTTGCCCATATAAATTATCGTCAAACTACACATCACTGTACACAAACAATTCTCTGTCACAAGTTACTTGAGGTGGTTCGAGTGGTCGACCTGCCCTCAGTTTTAGTCAGCGTTGTTTGTGAATTGACCGCGGTGTTTTTGATCTGCCCTCAATGTCAATGTCTGTAAGTGTATAGGTTGCACTGTTATTTTTTTAAGTAAACTAGGTTTATGCATTTTAAGAGTAAATGACTCCACAAATATAATTTACTAATAAAAATGCAAGAAAAATATTTTTATCAATTTATTACAAGTGAATAAAAATATATATTTAAATAGAATTTAAAAAATATTTTTGGAAAAATTACATCAGAAAAATTTTGTTGACCTGTTTTTAATTAGCGAGTGTGGTTCAGAACATACAATGGGTGGTTGTTTTTAAGGCTTTGTCTTTAATGAGATTTTTTTTGACTTTCCAGCATTGGAATTTGCACGGAAAAATTGAGGTGAAATCTTGATTTGTGTTATTTAAACTGGTTTTTTTACTGTATATATGGATTAAGCACCGTGAAAAACCCCTAGGGCACTTCGATTATGCAGAGGTTACCCATCAAGCTTGTGATTTCAATAAATTCTTCCCTGATTTTAGAGAAATTAGACTAGAAAAACCGACCGGAAAAGCTTTCAAAATGTACCACTATAGACAACTCATTTTTTAATGGTTTTATTTTAATAAGAGAATTGATTCAACGTGGAGGTTTTGGCTAATATCTGTCGACACCAATTTTTCAAAGCTCTACCACTTATTGTTTGTTGGGATATTTGGCACAAAAAAAGATGATTTTTCAAAATAAATTATCATATGAATGAATGATATTTTAACGTCCACGAGATTAAAAATAGTCTATGGGACTACCAACCTCCCTGTTTTTTGTCTTTTGTAATTCAATCATTTTCTTACTCAAATTGATGATGAAATGATCCAACCTTCTAACAGTGCCCTCATTGAAAAAACAATGCCAAGGAACTGATGCTAACATATTGTCATAATTGTCCCTCATATCTCTAAAAGCATCACATTCCAAAATGAAATGCATTTCCGATTCCACTGCCCCAGAAGTCCAAAAAGTACACACCCATTCTTCCCAAGCTTCTTTATGTCTCTTCCACCGTCTCGTTTCACACCGAGGTTGATGTGATCCAGATTTAAACAGGAACGCAATAAATTACAGAGATAACCATAAACACAAATATGCAACGGAAATAATACTTCATTTAATTAATGTAAAATACTGAAATATACTTACAAATAGTAATGGAAATAAACCAGCTAGGGCGATGGTAACTTATCTCTGAGAAGAGATGTGGTGGTTACGTGCCTCTGAACTGTGTTACAATGAGGCTCGAAGGCCTATTTATTGTTGAGAAACAATGGAAAACCCTTCACATCCTGAAACCTAACCCTAGAAGATGAAACGCCAAATTGTGGGCCCCGTTTGGGTAAATTGGTACATCAATTTCCCAGGGTCGTAACTTTGGCATACGATCTCCGTTTGACGCGTACAATAGCTCGTTAGAAAGATCTATCAGAGCACTACAACTTTGGGAAGAGAAACATCAGTCCATGGATCCATGTTGCCCCCAGATTTCCCAAAAAACATCGTTTAGGGCCTCAAAACAACTATGGAAGTTCAAGAAGCAATCCCCCTTGATCATTCCTCCCCCTTAGGAAGCAATGGTCCCCATTACGTTGAGTTCCTCCATCTGCTGAACTTGTTCCCGGGTGAGCAGTTTTGCAATCTCTGATGTGTCTAATGATGGTGGGAAGCATGGTCGACGAGGGTCCACAGTGAACACTCGGTGCAAGCGAAAAAATGGAGGAATGTTGTGCTCCAAAGCATTGTTTCCCAATGCCTTGGTAATGCTGTAAGAACCATGTCGGAGTGGTCGGAGCTTATGATGGGCTCTTGTAAGGCGTTCTTTCTACAGATGCAACCATACTTTGTTGCCCACTTGAATCTTTTGTGATACCCTTGTGGGTGAGGAGAAGTTGTTCCTATGTTCTGTCATGCCCGTATCTCTTTACTGTTGTTGCTGCGTGGAGGAACCCTTCGCGAGGGTTATGGATGCAGTGACGATCTTCCCCTTACTTTGGGAGTGAACCTGACAGATGAATTTCCTGGTCTGGGAGATGAGCTTGCTGCCTTTCTTAGTAATGATCAAAGAGGTGGTGTAGGTGGGGCTACCTCCGGTATCATGTATAATGAATCATCCAAAGAAATAATAACAGCGCGAGGCCTTGACTCATACACAACATGTCGCTTCCACAAGTATGGTTGGCCTAATAGTACATCACAAACATCCAGAGGTGTAACATCACACAATACCTCATCTCTGAAGGGCTTGATGCTGTAGGGAAGGTGGCACTGCTGGCAAACTTTGAGATCTCATCGTTCATGAAGCCACCCGATACTGTATATGGTTGCAGGTGTGGTGTAGTCGGTAGGCCCAACCGCTTCACGACCTCTGCTGAAATGAGGTTCTTTTGGCTGCCACTGTCGACATAGAGTTGCAGCGGCGAACCCTTCACCCACATCTGTGAGTGGAAAAGGTGCTGCCCTTCCTCTGTATTTTCGGGCTCATTCTTCTGGATCTTGGGGGTGGCAATAGTGGCGTTGGGATCTGCATTTATGATCTACTTCCCTTTGCCATTCCCCTTGTCGGGTTCTGGCGGTCAGAACATACATCTGATTCGGAAGCCTTCAACTCGGCCACGAGCAACTGCTTCGTCCGACACTCACTTGTGTTGTGAGTGGGGCTCTTGTGAAACTCACACCACTTTCTTGTGTCCTTCTTCGACTTCGTGGTGTCGTTCTTTTCTTGTGGCTTTGACAGGTTGTCTTGGGTCACCCCACCTTGGCTTTGTCCTTTGGTGTTCGGATTTGCAGATCCAAAGTCTCGCTTCTTCTGTTTCAACTTTTGCTCGATTTTAACAACGTATCGGTACGTTGTGCCGAGTGAGGAGATGTTCAGGAACTCCATCTATTCTTAGATGTATCTGTGTAGGCAGCCGCGGTATTTGAGTACCAGATGCAGCTCAAAATCTTTGATACCCAACTGTGTGTGAAGGGTATGAAGAATGTTTGTGAACTCTGGCACATCTTGGTCCCTTCCCTACCGCAGCGTGGTCCACTTTATGTATTTGTCCTCGTAGCTTTTGACAGGGTAGTACTGCTCCTTGATAGCATCCCGGAATGAATCCCAAGTGGGTGCGGCTGAAAATAGTGAGCCCTTACTTTCATTCTTTTGCTCGCAGTAGGTTTCCCACCAGTCCTTAACGTGGGGAGCTGCTTTGAGAAGAGCGAAAACAATCTTTTCCCGACTCGAAAATTCATGAACAGAAAAATAACCCTCTATCAGATTCAACCATTTATCTACGGCATTTGCATCTATTTGACCCTCGAAGATGGGTATTTCAAAATTAACCTGTACCTTAAAGGGTGTGGCGTTTCCAGAGTAGCTGTTGAAAGCCGATGCGTCGCCTCTGGGTAGCCACTGAAGGATCTACGCAAAGCTATCCATCATCGCGTTCCTTTGTCGCTCGAGGGCTTCTTCGAGCAAGATTTTGATAGGATCTCCTGCCCCATCCTCTTTCTTTTCATCTGCCATGGGAGGCCGTCAAGATTTGCGAGGCTGGTCTTGCAAAGGTTCGACCAGATCAAGCCCTAAGTCCTTATATCCCAACCTCGTTAGGGACATGCAAAGAAAAACAGAGAAAAAGCAGACTTCTCTGATACCATTAATCTGGATTTAAACAGGGACGCAATAAATTACAGTGATAACCATAAACACAGATATGCAGCGGAAATAATACTTCATTTCATTAATGTAAAATACTGAAATATGCTTACAAATAGTAATGGAAATAAACCAGCTAGGGCGATGGTAGCTTATCTCTAAGAAGAGATGTGATGGCTACATGCCTCTGAACTGTGTTACAATGAGGCTCGAAGGCCTATATTGTTGGAAACAATGGAAACCTCCATCCCGAAACCTAACCCTAGAAGATGAAACGCCAAATTGTGGGCCCCGTTTGGGTAAATTGGTACATCAATTTCCCGGGGTCGTAAATTTGGCATACAATCTATGTTTGACACGTACAATAGCTTGTTAGAAAGATCTATCCGAGCACTACAACTTTGGGCAGGGAAACATCGGTAGATGCACACGTGTTGCCCCCAGATTTCCCAAAAAAACGTCGTTTAGGGCCTCAAAACGGCTTCGAAAGTTCAGGACCCGAAAAACTGCTAAAAATGGTAAATTGTGCTGCAATTGCGGAAGCTAAAAACCACTGAAAGAGACAATTGTGGGGGTCCAAGTGGGGTTGGTGGGTGGCCACCAACATCCACCTGGATCATGATGTGAGTTAGTTCTTAATTGCACAATAAGAATCTTTGTTCTCCACAGAATGCTAGCTCCCATGTACTCGGTTTCTTGGAGATCACAAGTGGAGTTAAATTCTTGAACATAGTACTTCTTCTTTCTACCCAACTCTTTTCCCCATATACGCGTACGGAACTTCTCCATAACAAAATTCTTTAACTCCTTGCTATTTGTGGGACATGCATTGAGGTAAATCTTCCATTTTTGCAGCCAAGGGTCTAAGCCAAAACTTGATACTCCTTGAAGATCATGTTCCTATTTCATTGGGGATTCATATACCTTTAGTTCACTCATCAGCATCGTTGGCATAACACAAATAACAGGAAATCCATCACATTGCAATATCACACCATCCTCTACCAAAGCATGCATTACACTACCTCATTAGTCGTCTAACCCTATTTCGCTAGACATCTTGGTCCTCTTAGTGTATGCACTAGTAATTTATCCTACTTAACTCGGCGTTGGCCCCCACAAGTTAGTGACCAAGGTAACCAAACCCTATATATTCACCATGCACCCTTGACAAAGTTTGTCCAATGTGTCATTTGTCATGCCATACCACTTGCACCTCAAGTAAGGTAGGGATTTTATCTCACACTAAAATCCTTGCAATCTCCCCCATGTGAATTATTGATATCTTTGTCAACATTGTTTTATTAAATCCTCAAACAAAAAAGGAGTTGATGAAGAGACATGTTTACAACATTCAAACATGGCTTTGATATCATTTGGCAGAAGCCTAAAGTTAACTTTTCATTTCACTTAAATGCCCCATGCCACTCTAGAAGCCTAGTCACTACATGGAATTAGTGGGATATTACTAGTTAGGCATGGCCATCAATTAGTAGTATCCCACGAACTATAAGTAACCAACATGTCATGACTAAACCCAAGCTAGGCAATTTAGAGTAAGTGAAATGTCAACTTGATTTCACCATATATGATGCCACAACATCACCATACAACCATATGCAATGCGACATCGTTACCTCCCCCAAGCCACTTATGCTTGAAATGTTGATTGGCCAACCAAAGACCACATTGTCATCCATCTATGCCAATATTTAACAAGTCTAATATGCAACGTTATTGCTTAATACTTGCCCCTTATGCAAAAATTAATTGGACAACTGAAGTTATTGATGGCAAGAGAGAGAGAGAGAGAGAAATATCTAAAGCACTTTTTAAAATTTTATTAACTCCAAATATGTTAGATCCCTATAATACTAGTATAGCCCCCTTATTGTTATTATTAGTGTAGCCCCCTTAATTGTTATTATTAGTGTAGCCCCCTATTTTTATTGTTGTGCCACATAGAATCCCACTATTGTTATTGTTGTGCCCTTACATCATTATTGTTATGTAGGTTTTGATTATATTGTGACCCCTTAGACTCTTATATATACCAAGGAGGTCTTGTCATTTGTATCATCCAAAAATTGTTCATTTATGTGATGTAAAGGAATTTTCCCCCTCGAAGAGACTAATTTTCAAGTTGTTGATCTATCTTTTCTTTTCTTTTCTTTTGTGATATGGTTGTATAACATCTGGGATCAGATCTTTAGATTCTAAGGTTTGTTGCTTCAAACAAACCATCTTGGAATTTTCGCTATAATTTTTTTTTCTACAAAGCTTCAGAAGCTAAAATTTCGACCGCATGGAGACAAAATCTTTGTGAACTTTTTGTAGAAATTTCAGATCTTGGTTCGCTATATTTTCTGAGATATGGTCCGAAGAAGTTAGGGTTTCTGCATGCTCTAGAATTCAGTTTCGAACAGGTGACCTAGGTAAAATTGTCATAACTTTCTTTTCAAGAATCAACCCTGAATTTTGTAACAACCAACTAAAATTGAACATACTGTAGTTTCTTGGGTATCAATTTAAGGGTCGAAGGTTAAAACAATGACACGTGGCATCCTGTACAACTTCGCTCTACTAAACTAGTCCATAATCAGGTCATCTTGGGAGATTTGGCATAAATTTGTATCGAAGAATCCAATCTTGGTCTGACTTGTGGAATTGCAAATAAGACTCAGGATGCTACCAGAGGACCAAATTTCAAACCTTGGAAGGTCAAAATTTCAAAGATATTACAGTTTCAATATCAAGTTGTAAAAAGCAAGAAGAAAAAGGTGTATAATTTTTTAAATTTCCATAAGTTTTGTTTGAAAAATCAGGCTGAAGTAATTCAAAGGGCATAGTAGAACATATATATCATTATTTGGTTCCAATCTGTCTTGAAACAAAAAAAAAATGGATACTCCAAGTAAGCAACTAGAAAGCTCTACCTTGACACATGAAGAAGAGGAAGAAATGCAACATGATATATCAAAATTACGCGACCAAGTGAAACAAATTTTGCTCTCACAAAGAGTAACAAAAAATGAAATGGAAGCTAAGATGGATGGTTTAAAGAATGGTTTAAAAACATACATAGAAGCTAAGATGGATGGTTTGAAGAATGGTTTAAAAGTAGACATGGAAGGTTTGAATGAAGGTTTGTCAAAGTTGCTACAATAAATGCTTCCTAATGGTGAAAAAGATATTCCATGAAAATCATGATGAGAATAAAAGGAATGTTAAATATGATTTTAGAGACTCTAACTTTGGATTGAATACCAACCACATTCCAAAGATCGATATGAGGAAGTTTGGTGGCAAGGATCTCGTAACATGGATACTACAGATGGAGCAATATTTTGATCTACATGATGTGCAACACACACAAAAGATACGCATTACATCTTTATATTTAGAAACTAATCAATTTATATGGTATCGATGGCTTTGTTCTCGTAACCACTTGTCATTTGGTCAAATTTTTTGGAAGAAATGATAGCACATTATGAGGATACAAAGAGCAAAACCTTCTTTAGTCAATTGATAAATCTCAAATAAAAGGGTTCAACTGTGAAGCACATTGAGGACTTCCAAAAATTGGATATCAAGGTAATTGATATTCCAGAGGAGCATAGGATTTATGTCTTAATAGGGACTTTGAAGGATAACATCCAACATGAGGTTCGCCTTTGGGAAACTAATTCATTAGAGAAGGCATTCACAGTGGCAAGAAAAGTTGAAAGCAAAATTATGGCAACAAGGAAGTCTACCACTCACAATAAATATGGAAGTGTTGTTGCTCCTAGCCTTCCACAACCTACAAGGTTGACACCATAACAATTGGAGGAAAAAAGAGCAAAAATGCTTTGTTACACTTGTGATAGCAAATACATTAAAGGCCATAAGTATGATGAGAAGAAATTATTTTACATGGATTGTGAAGAGGAGGAAGAAAAGGAACATGAAACATCAAAAGAAGGGGATATACACCATGAACCAACATCAGTGAAAGAATAAATAAATCTCACCATATCTTGCAATGCATTGGTGGGAATTACCACTCTTCAAACTCTCAAGATAGAATGATATATCAAGAAGAAAAAGGTAATAGTTTTGATTGATTCGGGCAATACCCATTTTTTTATTTATTGTAAGATAGCCAAGGAATTGAATTACTTTCTATATCCAACTCCAAAGTGTCAAGTGATGGTTGCAAATGGAGGAACTATAAATTGCTCTACAAAGTGCCATAATATCAAGCTAACCATGGGGGGATATGTATTGAATAGTCCAATGCTTTCCATTCCAATGGGTGGTGTTGATGTTGTATTAGGATTTTGATGGTTACAATCTTTGGGGACAATAGCTTTTAGTTTTCAAGAACTCTTCTTGATTTTTTTTGTTGGAAAGGAACAAAAATTGAATTAAGGGGTATCGCAGGGAAATCGGGGAAGATAATGAGCTCTAATGGCATGACAAAAGTTTTGAAGAAAGAATAACAGGGCGTAATTGCACAATTATTCTCACTTGAGGTTTAAACATCGAAATCATTTATTTCTCCATATCTCCAAAAGGTATTGGACAACCATTCCAAGGTATTTGAGATTCCCAAAGGTCTCCCACTTATTTGTGAATATACCATGTTATTCACTTGATTATAGGAAGTGTTCCTCCAAACATCAAGCCTTACAGATATTCCTATGCCCAAAAGAGTGAAATTGAACATATGGTTGCATAAATGCTAGAGGTCGATATAATTCAACCTAGTCAAAGTTCTTTCTTTGCTACAGTAGTTTTGGTGCACAAGAAGGATGGATCATGGCGTATGTGTATAGATTATAGGAAGCTCAACAATGTAGAAATTCCCACTGTAGATCAATAGATTATGTAATATACTAAAGCAAAATACAAGATCTACTTCTACAACAAACTTTGTGGAAGCTTAATCAAATTGAGCAAGATCAATGAGAACACATATAACTAAGAATGAGAAATCAATCATATATAACACAGAAGAAATAACACGGGGAAAGCCTCAGCCTAAAACCCCAATCTTTGTATTATCATACAAGTGGAAATATGTTAAAGTTACAAAAAGAATCAGCTCTCAAGCTATCCTGCTCTCTCTGCAATCAAACAATATTGCTCATAGACAGTCAAAGGCTCTCACAACCTTCTCCTTTTCTCTCCAAGCCTCCTATTTCCTTGCGTAGTTTTTCCTGGGGTCCAGTGCTTCCACTTGTGTGAATTCCCACTTCACACAGCTCACTTGGCTCAAAATTAACTACCACAAACCTGAAGGAGATAAATCCTTCTGCATGGATGAGTTTCCTTTATAGGAAAAATTCATCCAACTGATAGTACATTGTCCCTCCTTTGATCTCAACTGGGTCTCTGACAAAACTGACATGCATGAGTTATTTATGAGAGAATATTCAGTTATCTGGAGAACGACAGTTACATGCATGCAAGCATTAACTAACTGAACTCACAATTAATTCAGCAAATTGTTTGAATTAATTCAACTAGACTTGACTCAGTTAACTGAGCCAACTAATTACAACTCATCCTTATCTCTTTAACTGATGGATAAATTCCTCAATCAATGGAGAAACTATTGCATGTCCTTACATAGACTTCATGTTTATTTTTTATTAACTAATTAACCCAAGATGAATTAATTAATTAATTTACAAACAACTGCTAAGATCAAATTCAAATTTTTACTTCTTTATTTTAGTTCAGGGACTAACTAAAATAGGAATCTATCCTGAATTAATATTTTTAGCAATGCTATTTATAACACTTCCATTTTTCATTCCTTGTTGCTATGTCCAACACTGGTACCTGAACTGTTATTTATAATAGTGCTATTTTTAGCATTTCTCGTTACCATTTTCAACACTCCCTCTCAACAAGAAAGGCATTAAACTCAAACTCGATCCTGAACCTTTGGAATGTTCTGCATGCAACACTTCTCCCAAGTGTTGTTACTCTGGCAACTCTAGAAACAAAAAAAAAAAAACTCCCAACTGACCTCCCTGTTGGGCTCCTCTGATGTTGAAGCTCCATCTGCCGCTGACAAGTGCTTCCTCTCTGACCTCTGAGCTACTGCAACACTCCATGCATCTTGCACTGTTACACACCTCTTTGTGCCATCCTGCACTAGTGCAACACTCCTGTGCCTCTCGCATTGTTGCAGCTTGCTAGCTTTGCACTGTCTTCGGATTCTTGCACTATAGCTCTCTCTGCTGCTCCAAATGCATCTGTCTCTACCCACTCAACCAGTCCTGCTACTCCTCATCGGGGTTCCCGTAGCAAGGTCTAATCAAAGAGGTTGGGTACCTCAATGATCCTACCCCTATTCCAACCTTCTTGGGACTGTCACTCTACATCGCCCCACCTCCGACCTAGAGGTATGGATGCATGTGATCCCTCTGCCCATTTGGCTCGAAATTTCCCCCTACTAGAGGTCTCTGCATGAGTGGATGCCTCCACTCGGTCTCCTCTTGGCTTCTCTAGTTGTGGCTGCTCCACAACTTCCTGAAGCTACTTCACCAATTATGGCTCCTCCATAATTGTCTGAGACTTCTTATGGCGCTGCATGTTCAGAGGTAATGTACTCTCCCTCTCAACCACCAAGTCTCTAACAATTGTCTCGCTCCTCAAGGCTTTGCATGCATCTTGAACCTCAAGAGCATACAGGTTCTTGACTTGTGAACCAATCTGCTTCACCTGTCTTGTGGTGATGTGTGGAAGGAAAACCTTTCCCTTACTGAAGACTACATCATAGCCCTTGTCTTCTTGCATTGCGATCGACACCAAATTTTTACTCAGTCTTGGTACATACTTGACATCGGTCAAGGTAATGCGAGCTCCTTGCTCCCTCTGAAAAACAACTGTGCCTTCACCTGAGACACTATACTTTTCATCATTACCCATCGCTGAGTATCTGGAGATCTTTCTCCTCCAAGGTACTGAACAAACTCTTGTTGCCGGTCATGTGGAAAGAAGCTCCATTGTCAAGAAACTAACCACTTCCCACCATGGATGAAACCATGCATGTGAAAAGTGTGAAATCCAACTCGAACTGTGAGGCCAATGCCTCACCTTCTAATCCTTCCACGGATCCCTTCTTGGATTTCCTTAGTGGACAATTTGTAGCAAAATAGCCCACTTCATGACAACGAAAGCATCGCACTTTCGATTTGTCAAACTTCTTCCCACCAGGGAAAGAACTCGATTTGGGATGAGAATCCTTCTCATTCCCTTTCTTTGCCTTGCTTGCTAAGGCCCAATTTTCTTCATCTTCCTTGGATGAAGAAGATCCATCTCTGGTGCTTCTCCATATCTCCTCCTGCATTAGATCCAACCAAAGTCGTTCCCAATCTGGCAGTTTTTCTCTTCCATTAATCGAGTCTTGGTAGTTATGCCAGCTCTTAAGAAGACGAAGGAGTGCAAGACTCACCATGTCATTATCAGCGGTCGTGATCCCTACACTTCCAAGCTCATCCCTGCAGGTGATGAGCTTGTTCAGATATGTAGAGATCGTGTTGCCCTTTTCACACTTGGTCTTACGAAGCTTGTCTTTCAGCGCCAACTTCCTCTAATCATTGTTGTTTTGATATAGATATTTCAATGTTTTCCACATGGAAAATGGTGTCTCCTTCCCATGGAGGCTCGAGATAACGTGGTCTCGAACTCCCTCCAGGAGGATTCTCCTTGCTCTAGCCACACATTTCTTCCATTCCACCAGTTGAGTAGCATCAGTCG
Source organism: Pinus taeda (assembly GCA_000404065.3). Lineage (NCBI taxonomy): Eukaryota > Viridiplantae > Streptophyta > Pinopsida > Pinales > Pinaceae > Pinus > Pinus taeda. The sequence continues at coordinate 199,767 of APFE030551356.1, forward strand.
GCTTGGGGACTTCTTGATCAATGAAGTCCTTTAGACCATTATCCTCTAATACTGCCTCCATGCGATCCTTCCAGGCTATATAATTCAAGTTTCCATCAAGGGCATACTCGAGTCTTAAACCATTGAACACCATTGGTGAAATTGAGATGTGATAAGAACTCGATTTCTATATTTAGGAACCACAAACTTCGAAATCCTCTTTCTTGTATATTGTTCTTCGCCTTGAACAACTTTGCTTCGATGCCATGTAGAATTTTTCTACAAATTAGCTAGCTCTAATACCATGTAGAAATTCTCATTGTAGATCAACAAATTATGCAATATACTAAAGCAAAATACAAGATCTACTTCTACAACAAACTTTGCGGAAGCTTAATCGAATTGAGCAAGATCAATGAGAACGCATATAACTGAGAACGAGAAATTGGTATGGACTTGACTCAGTTAACTGAGCCAACTAATTACAACTCATCCTTATCTCTTTAACCGATGGATAAATTCCTCAATTAATGGAGAAACTATTGCATGTGATAAGAACTCGATTTCTATATTCAGGAACTCAAAAATAACTTCACAAACTTGAAGGGGATGAATCCTTCTACATGGATGAGTTTCCTTTATAAGAAAAATTCATCCAATTGATAGTACACTATCCCTCCTCTGATTTCAACTGGGTCTCTGACAGAACTGACATGCATGAGTTATTTAAAAGAGAATATTAAGTTATCTGAAGTGCAGCAGTTACATGCATGCAAGCATTAACTAACTGAACTCACAATTAATTCAACAAACTGTTGAATTAATCTAACTAGACTTGGTGGTTGAGAGGGAGAGTACATTACCTCTCAGCATGCAGCCATAGGAGAAGTCTCAGATGATTGTGGAGGAGCCACGATTGGTGAAGCAACTTCAAAAGCTTGTGGAGCAGCCAAGATTGGTGAAGCAACTTCAAGAGCTTGTGGAGCAGCCACAACTAGAGAAGTCGAGAGGAGACAGATTGGAGGCATCCACTCATGCAGAGACCTCCAGTAGGGGGAAATTTCGAGCCAAGTGGGCAAAGGGATCACATGTAGCCATACCTCTAGGTCGGAGGTGGGGCGATGTGGAGTGACAGTCCCAGGAAGGTTGTGTTATGCTCTTAACCTGCAAAAGATACCCAAATACAGAATATGTGAAGAAAAATACCCAGAACATAGAATAGTGAGAGTCAACAGCAAATATTTTATTATTCAGAAAGCAATGTTCAGTGGCCTCTTCGAGGGGGCAACCTCCAATAGAGCAGAGCTTGATTCAAAAATAAGACCTGATGCTCCTCGCAGGGAGTCTCTATCCTTTATATATGACTAATACATGCAATACCATGGATTTTATTAATACCATCTATCTAATACTAGGCCCATTTGCAACTAACTGTGGTCCCGTCATTAATAGCGGGTTAACCACTTACAATTATTAATATGGGTTTATTGACTCTTTATTATGACGTGATCCCACTACATAAATAAGGGGGTTAGGGTGGGACCCTAACATGCCCTCCCCCTTAAGAATAGCCTTGTCCTCAAGGTTGAAGCCGCAAAAATTACTGAAGAATAGTGGTTGGTTCCCAAGTTGCATCTTCCAGAGAGGTGTCTTTCCACTTGACGAGGACTTCCCTAATCACTCGACCACGCAGGGGCCTTTCTCATGTGTCCAGGACCTGTTCAGGTTGGAGCCAGATTGACCCTTCCTCGTCCAATTCAGGTAGACTGGTTTGAATTCTGCAATTGTTCCCAATCACTTTCTTGAGGTATGAGACATGGAAAGCTGGATGGATTTTTGCAGTAGGTGGCAAAGCCAGCTTGTATGCTACTTCTCCAATGCGCCGAAGTACTTGATATGGTCCGTAGAAGTTTGGAGATAGTTTCTGACAACCCTTGTCTTTGAGTGATGTTTGCTTATATGGTTGCAGCCTCAAAAATCCCTGATCCCCTTCTTGAAATTGGCGCTCTGAGCGATGCTGGTCTACCTGTTGCTTCATGCGGTTTTGAGCTTGATGAAGATTCTCTCTAAGAAGGGCGAGCATGGTTGAATGGTTTTGTAGGAGTTGATCCACTACTTGCACCTTTGAGCATCCCTTGAGATAAGAAGTAGGGGAAGGAGGGAGCTGACCATATACTGCTTCATAGGGAGTCATTTTGGTGGTGGCATGATAGTTGGTGTTATACCACCATTCAGCCAGAGGTAACCACTGAACCCAAAGATGTTGCTTTTCTGAAGTAAAACACCTAAGGTAGGTTTCCAGACATTTGTTGACGGCTTCAGTTTGACCATCTGTTTGCGGATGATAGGAAGTACTAAGTTTGAGATGAGTGCCTTGTAGCCTGAAGAGCTCCTGCCAAAAATGACTGGTGAAGATTGGGTCACGATCGGACACAATAGAAGTGGGCATGCCATGCAATTTGAAGATCTGATCCATGAAAGTTTGAGCAACCAAAGTCAGTGTAAACGGCTGGGGTAGGGCACAGAAATGAGCATACTTCGAAAGTCGGTCCACAACCACCATGATGACTGACTTGTTCCCGAATTTGGAAGACCTGTAATGAAATCCATAGAAACCTCCATCCAAATTGACGCCAGAATGGGCAATGGTTGTAATGTGCCTGGTGCGTTGACGGTCTCCCCTTTGTGGCGTTGACAGACATCACATTCTGCTACAAAAGTAAGGATGTACTGTTTCATACTGTCCAAAAAAATGATCTTCTGGTGCGAGCATACGTCTTCTGAAAGCCCGAATGTCCTGCAAGGGGCGATGAGTGCAATTCTGCCAAAATGCGACTTTTGAGGCTGGATGTTGGTGATATTACGACTCCGTCCCTGTAGCGAAGAATATCATTCTGCCACGAGTAGCCCTTGCTAGAATTAGGATCCACCTGCAATTGAGAAATGAGTTGGGAGAGCCCGAGATGTGAAAACCATTCCCTGCGAGCCTCTTCAATCCAGTCTGGAATGGGAGGGAAATTGCCAACAGAGTACTGTCCTCCTCAAATTGGCGAGATAATGCATCTACTACCCGATTGTCTTGCCCTTTCTTGTAAACGATCTCATAATCATATCCCAGCATTTTGGCGAGCCACTTATTTTGTTGTGGGGAAGATAGGCATTGCTCCAAAAAAAATTTAAGACTGTGATGATCTGTGCGGATTTGGAAACGTCGCCCCAACAAGTAAGGTCGCCAGGTCTCGACGGCATGTAAGATGGCCATCATTTCCTTCTCATAGGTAGATTGACCCAGATTCCTCCCACTTAGTTCTTGGCTGGTGAAGGCCAAAGGTCAACCTTCCTGCATGAAAACCACCCCAATACCTGTACCCGAAGCATCACATTCAATGACAAAAGATTTGGTGAAATCCAGTAGGGCTAAGACTAGAGTGGAACACATGGCCTTTTTGAGACCGGTAAATGCCTGTTGTGCATCCTCAGTCCAGAAGAAGGATTTTTCTTTAAGAGTTGAGTGAGGGGCTTCGCTATGCGACCATAATTGCGGACAAATTTACGATAATAGCCTGTGAGACCCAAAAATCCTCTCAAGCTCTTCAAAGTCTTAGGTTGAGGCCAATCCTGCACTGCCTAGATCTTTTTGGGGTCCACCTTGACACCTGCACGCCCCACAATGTGGCCCAAATACTCAACTTCTTCCATGCCAAACAAACACTTAGACATCTTAACAAATAATTGATGCTTGCGGAGCAGTTGCAAGAGTAGATCTACATGCTGAAGATGTGCGGCCCAAGTGCAACTATAGATGACGATGTCATCGAAGAAGACAAGAATGAATTTCCTGAGATATGGTTTGAGAAGATGTTCATAAGGCTCTGAAAAGTAGATGGGGCATTACAAAGACCAAATGGCATGACCAAGAACTCATAATGGCCTTCATGAGTTCGGAAAGCAGTCTTTGGAATGTCGACTTCCTTCATGCGAATTTGGTGGTAGCTTGAGCGAAGATCCAGCTTAGTGAAGAATTGAGCCCCATTGAGTTCATCCAGCAAATCATCAACCACCGGGATGGGAAATTTATCTTTGAATGTCAACTTATTGAGGGCCCTGAAGTCTGGACACATCCGCCACTCCCCATCTTTCTTGAGGACCATGACCACTGGGGATGAATAAGGACTAATGCTGGGACGAATGACACCTGCTTCCAACAATTCCTTGATGATTTTTTCTATTACATTCTTTTGAGTGAACGGATATCTGTATGGCCGCACATTTGGGGGTTGAGCCCCTGGAACCAAGGTGATGCTATGATCATGTTCCCCTCGCGAGGGTGGAAGCTCATGAGGCTTGTCAAAGACCGGCAGATGGTTATTTAAAATCTGTTGCATCTCCGAATGAATCGGCAGAGACTTGGTTTCGACTGCCTAGATGGCATTAAATTGAGCTATAACTCCATGATGTCCATTTTTTAGCAATTTTTCCATCTTATGCGAGCTGATGATAGAGGGGGCTCTCGCCTGGAGTCCACGGAGGGTATGTGTGGAGTTGTTCTGCTTAAAACTCATATATAACTCCTGGAAATCCATTATGATTGGCCCAAGAGTGCGAAGCCATTCAGCCCCGAGGATAATGTCGCACCCACCCATGTGTATTGCAAACATATGGGTCTTCAACTGATAATCCCCCATTTGAAGTTTGACATTTTCACAGCGGCCTTCACATTTCATTGTGCCCCCATCTACAATTTGGACTTGGAAGTTAGAAACTGCTCGTACAAAAAAATGCACTGCTTCCGTGACTTTTTGATGGATGAAATTATGTGTACTTCCACTATCAATCAGAACTACTACTGGGCGATGTTTAATAAAACCTCTGATTTTGAGAGTTTGAGGTGAAGAAATCCTTGCCAGAGCATGCAGTGAAATAACTGGTTCGTCAGGGACATTGTCCTTTTGGTTGTCCTCTTCTACCACCTCAGGTTCCTCAAGTGGTGGATCTTCCTCCGATGAGCTATAATCAGTGGCATCAATTTGAAAAAATTTGGGCTCCTTGCATTTGTGACCTGGGGAGTATTTTTCATCACAGTAGTAACATAATCCCTGCTTTCTTCTTTCGGCCATTTCTATAGGTGACATCTTTTGAACCTTAAGTGTTTGGGTCATGCTATGAGCCTGTGTGGGGCGACCCTTGGCGGTGAAATTTGTGCGAGTGGCCAGGGCTGCTAATGCACATTCCACGTTACGAGCTACGTTGAAAGCCTTAAGCCATGTGGGAGGGTGGTGCAGTTGGACGTGGGCTTTTATGGCCTCTTTAAGACCGCTGATAAAACATTCCATGTAGAACACATCTGAGAGACCCTTAGTGTCGAAGGCTAAGGCTTCAAAGGCTATAATATATTCATCCACTGTGCCAATCTATCGGAGCTTAGTAAGACAACCCAAAAAAGAAGATTCCTGGTCAAAGCGGTCTGTGAGAGATTTTTTGAATTTGTCCCAAGTCGAAAAAGGTGCATTGCAACGTTGATGCCATTCCCACCATTGCCACCTTTCATTGTCCAAGTACATGCTTCCCACCATAAGCTGAGTCTCATTATCTAAGATGTTATTTAGATTGAAATACTGCTCCATTTGTGCTATCCATGCCGCCGGCTGCGAACCATCAAATTTATGCATGTCCAACTTGGGAGGTCTCGGACGGGATTTTTGTTTTTGGGAGCCCCAGAGGTGAGGAGAATGGCTAGACTCACCCTCACTGTGTCCATTGCCAATATACGCCTCCTCATGGGCTTCCTCCTTGCCCTTCAGGATTGCCCTTCGGGATTGCCCTCGGGATTAATATTGCGAACTCGTCAAGCTGAGTTTGTATGGATTGCAAGGTTTGTTCAAGTTTGTCCATCCTCTAATTGGCCATAGCTTGAACTCTAGTTGCTACCATGCACCGACCTGATGCTCTTGAAATTTGGGACCTCCAAAAATGTTTTCACTAAGACTTGAATGGTACCACCGTGATTAGCTCGTCGTCCTGATTCTGATGGGCTAGATCACCAATAAGCGCCCTGGTAGATCTCAGACTCTTTTTTTTTTTGAAAACTCCTAACGAAGTTTTACTCCTTCCTTAGTAATACTGCAGTCACCGAATCCTCAAAATGTCAATGCTGTCAAAAGTCCTGTGAAAATCATGCTCCTGTATAGGAACCCCACACAACTACTCAGATCAGGTAGATCTGAGAGATCTGAATGGCGGATCGGATAGCTCTGAGCAATGGAACAGATTGCTGGTGTGGATCTGATGGATCTAATAGATCGGACTGCTGTCTACTGTTGCTGCACCCTTTTGCGTGAGTGGATATGGCAGAGATGATGCGTGATTCCAAGATAGAAAGAGGGAACTATGGACTCGAGGAGTGTCAGGTGCTATAGATCGCAATATACATAAGGGTCTGACAGTAGTACTCGGACCAATGTTTCAGGACTCTAACTAAGGAGGATCAACCGTACACTTAGCTATACAACCCGACTACCCTATCGTATGAGCGAGTAATCTCTCCGAGTGTTGTTCTCAGTGTACTGTAGCAGCAAGACGGCCGTTGGTTTATCTATGGCTAGGTTGCAGAGAAGCTAGGGGGCTTCCGATATACCCAAAAGGTACGTGGAAGACAATCCGTACGTGGTTCTGTCTAATGCGCTACTACTCGAAGGGGTACCCACAAGGGTTACAAGGGAGTCCAACAAGCGTGACCACCTCTTGTATTTCCTGCATGCATGCCTCCCCAAATCCGCAGGTTTATGCGCTCAATGATAGAGCCCGTGGTTTAAAGACGCCGGAACATGTCTCTAGCCAAAAAAAAAAAAAATTGCTAAGAAATGGAGATCTCACCGGCCCTGGAAAGTGCTCTGATACCACTTGTTATGCTTTTAACCTGCAAAGATATCAAAATACAGAATATGTGAAGAAAAATACCCAGAACATAGAATAGTGAGAGTCAACGGAAAATATTTTATTATTCAGAAAGCAATGTTCACTGGCCTCTTCGAGGGGGCAACCTCCAATAGAGCAAAGCTCGATTCAAAAATAAGACATGATGCTCTTCGTAGGGAGTCTCTATCATTTATATATGACTCATACATGTAATACCATGGATCAATACCATGGGTTTTATTAATACCATCTATCTAATACTAGGCCCATTTGCAACTACCTGTGGTCCCGTCATTAATAGTGGGTTAACCACTTACAATTATTAATATGGGCTTTATTGACTCTTTATTATGACGTGATCCCGCTACATAAATAAGGGGGTTAGGGTGGGACCCTAACACTTGGGGTGGGAGGGCACGTCTCCAAATAACCCAAGCCGAATGTTGTTATGCTGAAACTGATGAATGTGAAGCAGGTGCCTACTAAAGTGGGGTGGGAGGGCACGTCTCCAATGGGAAGCCACTCCAAATGCTGCTCTAGAATTAAAATGGGCATAACTCGACCAATATAACTCAAAATATTTATTATAACCTATTTTTGGAAGCAGAAAGATCATTTTGCATCTTCCCATGAGTTGGAAATCCTTATTTGGACACTCTAAGCTTTCAGATTCACGCTGCAACAATTCCACCATCACAAAAATTTTGATAAAATAGCTGATTTCAAATCAGGAAAAATAGGAGAATGCCCAATAAACAAAACCACAAAGAAACTTTTTATTACAATAGTAATGGAAATAAACCAGCTAGGGCGATGGTAGCTTATCTCTGAGAAGAGATGTAGCGGCTACATGCCTCTGAACTGTAAAGGCTACATTGTGGCAGACAATCTGTCCTTTTACAAAATGTGACTTGATACTTATAGTATTTTTCAGTTACAATACCATGGGTCAATTCCATGGGTGAATGAATACCATGGGTGGATTTTACAATACTATGGGCGGATGCCATTTACAATACCATGGGTAAATTCCATGGGTCAATGAATAATATGGGTGGATGAGTACTATGGGTTGATGCCATTTTCCATTCAGATTAGTCCTTTTATCGAGTGCTCTCCCTAGAACAGCCCAAAATTTGTAATTTTCAGATTTTTCAGTGATACATAATATCTTATTTACAAAAAAAATCATTTAAAATGATTTACTTTTAAATAATAATGAAATTCATTATAATAGATTGTAACATTTTAACAAAGTATAAATCCATATTTTTATTTAAAAAATATATATGAATCACCAATTAAAAAATAAAAATATTAAAAACCTACGAATCTAAAAACTTACAATCAAGCAAAAACATAATAATATTAACGTGATAATTTCATTACAACGAAGGAGTTATAGGAATTACAATTGAACTATCACATAGATAGTTAGGCAGCCAAGTAAACCAACACCCATTTGAAATCAATATACAACTCTTTGTATCTCTCGATTTTGTTGGCAGAGAACTTGATATTGAGAAGACTCAACCATCGTAATGAGAGACGGCTAATGCTAGACGTATATTTAAGTATTCACTCAACCAATTTCTCATCCAATTACATCAAGACACATCTATTTCATATTAAAAAGTAATAGGGTGGAAATAAATATTATTCATGCCTACAAAATAAATAAAGGTCTAGAATTGAGCGATTCGATTTCATATAAAATGAAAATGGAGTACATTGGTGGTATGAATGGAAAAAAGTGTATTTTAATAAATATTTATCTCAAACGGAAATATTGCTAAACATGGTAATCTGTGATGAGTAGGTGGACAATTACAAACTGTTTGTAGGCGAAAGGATATTAAGATAATCTTGAGGGACATAAGGTATAATATGGATGATATAGCGGTAAGATTGAGTCGTGTGGAATGTATTGTGGTCTCATACTCAGACACTGATTCAAATGGTAATCAAGAAGAGGCGATAGTCATTAACCTTTCTCCTTTGAACACTATCAATGCAAACTCTTTTCCTTAATCACTAGTCATCATTTTGGATTAATATGTCCATCAAGCAATTGGTTTTAGTCTTTGTTGTTGGAAGGAACCTCTTTTGTCTATTAAGCTTAGTTTATTTTATCAATTTTACTAGAAGTTGTTGTTAGTCTCATATACAACCATTACTCTGTCTTTTTTCATGTATATAGTTCACAGTCCTCGTGCTAATCAGTAAGGTAGTCTCTTTTTGCAAGGTTTTGCTATTGGTAGTTCCTACTATATTTATGGTAATATTAGTGGACTCTCATGATCCTCTAAGTTAGACAATGGAATGAAGGGCTCCTAATGTAATATCATATGTAATATTTTTTTTCTATCAATAGAAATACATTGATGAAATTTACAAAAATATAAAGAAATATTTATCTCTTCCTAATCTTGTCGTAATATTGATGGAGTATGGATGAAGGTAGCTTTTGTAACAAAAGTTTATCCTCTAAAGGTACCCTTAATGCTTCTCATAGGTGATAATTGAGTGAATTTAAGAGTTTGGGGTGTAGATATGTATTTAAGGATTGGGGAACACAATTTCAACTCTATGATGAAGAAGTCTTTAAGTTAAAAATGCAATTTTTCATCCCCACCAATATCGTCATGCAGTCCTCCACATATTATTATGGTCCTCATAATCATGAGTTACAAATGTATTATTTCAATCTTAATCACCCTTATTCCTTCACTTTTAATTGTTACAAATGCATTCCACCTTCATTTTTCCTAAAGTAGGGGTTGTATGCGAAAGAGTGAATTTGTGACACCCCATCCCTCATCTCCATTAAGTTAGGGTGGAATGAGGTTCAACATTTGTTAGATATTGGTGATCACATGGAGATGTCACCTCATTTTGGTGCAACATGAGCATGCGAGCGTGAAAATTTCAAGAATGCACACATGTTCTTAGAAATGTGAACACTTTCCTTTTTTTTCTAGTTTTGAGCTTTTCCTAACTCCATGTTTGCTTTTTTAAATGGCCTTGGAATGGGCACATGTTATTCAAAAAATAATGTGCACGTTTTCTTAAGAAAATAACATGTGTGTGGTCCTTTGTGCAGAAAATAAAAAAAGGGGGATGTAGTTTTCATTATTTCCCCAACTAAACCATGGTGATTTCTTCTTTTCCAACATAGCCAAAATGTACACACACCCCTTCTCAAGGTCCCTAGCTTTAGAGGTCATCTAACTTCAGAGGATTTAGAGGTCTTCTAACTTTAGAGGTAATTCATATCTTTTCAAGAAGGGGGGAGAGATAAAAAGCAAGAAGGAAAGAGGTAGATAGAGAGCGGGCTTAGGGAATGAGAGAGAGGTATAAATAGGGACACACACACACACATATCGAGAGAGAAAGATAGAGAGTATATGAGAGAGTGGGTGGGGAATAAGAAAAGAGAGACAGAGATAAAAAGATGAATCGTGAGATGGGGGGAGATAGAAAGGGATAGGGAAAGGGGTATAAAAGGGAAGGGGTCTTAGCAAGAGAGAGAGAGGCAGGAGGAGGGGGGGCTGGGGCAAGGGAGGGGAGAGAGAAAAGGGATATGCAAAGGGGGGACATAGGTGGGGGTGAAAGAAAGAGAGAGAGATATATAAAATCAATGATGAGGAAAGGAAGAGGGGAGATGGGGAAGGGAGAAAGATATAAAATGAGGGAGAGGAAGAGGGGGAGAGATAGAAAGGGATAAGGGAATGGGTATATACATAGAGGGCTTAGGTAAAGAGAGGAGAGAGATATATAGAAGTGAGACATACATGGGCAGAGAAAGAGAGATATGGGGGGAGAGAGAGATAGAAAGAGGTGGACATAAGGAGAGAGAATGAGAGAAAGGGATAAGGAAAGAGAGAGAAGGGGGAGGGATAGAGAGAGAATGGGAGAGGGGTGTTGGGGAGAGAGAGACAAAGAGAGGGGGTCTTAGAGAGGGAGAGAGAGACAAAGAGAGGGGAGCTTAGAGAGGGAGAGAAAGAGGGATATATGATGGATACATAAGGAGAGAGAGATAAGCAGGGATAGATAAGGAGAGAGAGAAAATGAGGGAGATGAAGGAAGGGACATACATTAAAAACATGTGGGGATGGGAGAGAGAAGGGGGATATATGAGGGTGGGAGATAGGTTGGGGTGAAAAAGAGAGAGAGGGAGAGATAGAATCAATGATGGGGAAAGGAAGAGGGGGGTAAGGAAAGGAAGAAAGAGATAAAATAATGGATAGGAAGAGGGAGAGAGATAGAAAGGGATAAGGAAAGGCATATATATAGATAGGGCTTAGGCAAAGAGAGGAGAGAGATATATAGAAGTGAGACATACATGGGCAGAGAGAGAGAGAAATAGAGAGATGGGGGGGAGAGAGAAGTATGGGGGAATAGGGGAAGGTAGAGAGAGACAGAAAGAGGGGGACATAAGGAGAGATAAGGATAGAAAGGGATAAGGAAAGAGGGATAAGGGGGATAGGGAGACGAAGGAAACATAGAGAGAGAGAGGGGGGGGGGCTACTTAGAGAGGAAGAGAGAGGGGGATATATGAGGGAAACGTAAGGAAAGAGAGAAAGAAGGAGGGATAGATAATCAGAGAGAGAGAAAAGGAGGGAGAGCGGGGGAGGCAGGGGGGATAGGTGAGGATGAAAAAAAGACATAGGGAGAGATAGAATCAATAATGGGGAAAGGAAGATGGGGGATAGGGAAAGGGAGAAAGAGATAAAATGAGGGATAAGAAGAGGGGGATAGATAGAAAGGGATAAGGAAAGGGGTATATATAGAGAGGGATTATGTAAATAGAGGAGAGAGAGATATAAAGTGATACATACATGGGAAGAGAGAGAGAGAGAAAGAGAGACATGGGGGGAGAGAGAGGTATGGGCGAATAGGGAAATGGAGAGAGAGATAAGGAGAGAAAGGGATAAGGAAAGAGGAAGAAGGGGATAGGGAGATGAAGTAAACATAGAGAGATAGAGGGGGTGGTTATGGAGAGAGAGAGACAAAGAAAGGGGGGCTTAGAGAGGAAGAGAGAGAGGGATATGTGATGGAGACATAAGGAGAGAGAGAAAAGGATGGAGAGATAAGGAGAGAGAAAAGGAGGGAGAGAGAGGGAGAGATAAGGTGAGATAAAGCGATATAAAAGGAAAAAAAATAGGGTGTTAGAGAGAGAGAAAGAGTTTCATAGAGGGATAGGGAGAGTGTAATTGGGAAAGGAAGAGAGATAATGAGGAGTAATGAAAGGGAAAGAGATATAGAAAGAGGTATAAAGAGAGGGGGAAAGGTAGAAAGCGATAGCGGCAGGGGTAGAGAGAGAGGAAGGGTTAGGGAAAGAGAGAGAGAGAGGGGGGAGAAATATGCAAGGAGATCGGGGAGGGAGAGGGAAAATTTAGGAGAGACATATAGATATGAAGAGAGAGATGGAGGAACAATGAAAGGATAGAGATGGAGGTGAAGGGTAGAGAGAGAGAGAGAGATATGAGGAAAAGAAGAGAGAGAGAGAGAGAAGAAAGAGGATAGGGAAAGGGGGAGAGGTAGAGAGATAGAAACAGGGAAACATAGAGAGAGAGAGAAATGGATAGGGAAAAGGGGAGAGAGAACAATACAAGAAAAATAACTTTAGTGGAGGTTATAACAAAGAATTTTAGTGATATAACACTAGCAATAATTGTAAATTTTTTTTTTGCTAAAACATTCATTTGGGTATTGAAGGTTTTAATGGAACTTCATTACAACTGAAAAAATCTAGGCGGATGGAGATCCTAGTGGGTGTTTTTTTTTTCGGTGTGCTTAATGGAATAAGTAGCATTGGTGAGCTATGTAAATAAAATCATTGGGCAACATACATAAGTAAAATCACTAAGGCGTTGAATGAAAATAACACTGGTGCGTAATCTATATTGTACCAGTGCTACGAAACAAAAATCCTTGAGGGGTTCCTCTAAGGAATCATACCGGGGCACACAAAAAATAATTGTTGTGCTTGTGATTTTTTTTTAAATTGCAGTTCCGATGTGTATCATTAGCACAAAGGACCCCATTAGTTATTCAAAAGGACTAGGGCTATTACTTTTCTTTTTTGCTAACAGGGGAATTGGCAACTGGGACAACGTCGCAACTCGCGTAACACGGGGTCGATTCTGGTCGCTGCCACTATAACCCTTGGGAGACTGCACCAGCCCCTCTGCATAGCTCTGGGTTAGTTCGGGGGATTTGAAATCGTGACCTTCAGTATGGAGCCCATCGTGCAAACGAACTTCACCGCCATGTGATTACCAACTCGCCTACCCCATGGGGCTTTTTTTGTTGACAGGGGAATCGGCAACTGGGATAGCCTCACAACTCGTGTAACATGGGGTCAATTCTGGCCATCGCCACTATAACCCCTGGGAGATTACGCCTGCCCCTCTCCACAGCTCTGGGTTAGTCCGGGGGATTTGAACTCGTGACCTTCATTACAGAGCCCATCGTGCAAACGAACTTCATCGCCATGTGAGTACCAACTCGCCTACCCCGTGGGGCTGGGCTATTACTTTTCATAAAGCATCGGTTTGGAAATAATGTTTTGTAGGACTCAGGAGTTAGTTATATGAAATCACTAATGTGTTAAGAATTACAATGCATCAGGGCGTTAATCTCAAATAGGTTCAATGCTTCAAGTGATAAATGCACTGGTGCTCTCTTTTTCTTAAAAGGAATCGGGCATGCAAAAATATGTCGTCATGGTGCTTTTATATAACATAACACACCAATGCTTTTTTAAGTTATAGATGCACTAGTTTTTTGAAAGATATTTTCTATTTTTTTGGAAAGATCGACATGTGACAGTGCAATTATTGTAATTTTTTAAATCTGTTATTCTTCAAAAAATTAACATATATCTTATAAAAATATTAGTATAAATTAAAATTTGATTAGTGCATTTGTATATGATGTTTGGATTAATTTTTTATATTATGATATTTTGCATCTCTTTAGTATAATATTTAATCATCCACATTTTTAATCAGTGGTGTAATGTTTCACAGCGATATTGGATAACACAATAGAATAAATCAAAATATATTTTATTATATATCAACAAGAGGCTCTTTGTAATACAAAATGGGTTGTTATTGGTAACCCCTTTTCTTTCAATTGGGACACTAAGTCCATTACATTAAATAAAATGTTTGATTTTCACAGACAATTATTTCAAAAAATACAACAGGTTGCGTTGATATCCTAATTGATCATGATTCTTTGCTGGAATTGTTGTCACTACTTGAGCTACTTCCATGACTTGGGTTATTTGGAGAATGTTTTGTTGATTTCATCGGTTGTTTTCGTCTTCTTGATCTTGCATTTCCATAAAGTGTAATAAGTGTATCTACATTGGTGAGAATAATGAAAATTGAAATAAATAATATAGATCAATTTTTAATCAAATAGAAATGTACCATAGCAGGAAGTGACTCATAAACTATGCACATGGTTTGAAAACCAAGTATCATGCCTTGTTGCAACAAGTTTTCTGGTGGCATAGTTCCATACTTTGTTTCCTACATGTTTTAAACCCCATTATAAATCATAGATTTAATATGAAAGATTATTTTGTTCTATTAATTATAAAGTTAGAGAAGTAAAACAACATAGATACTTACAATTTCCACAATTAATTTTTAATATGCCAACATATACTCACAACCCTTATTTAACCCAATGTCAATCAATTATTTCGATGACTCTTCGTTGTATGTTATCACCTATACGTTCATTCCACTAAATCCATCATAGTTATGTAGAACCTTTCTCCTTTCCATTAACTTCCAACATCACTCCAGATGGGCTAAAGATCAATTCATGTCATTTACATGTTCTATAATTTCTATTTTCTTAGAAGAACATTGCTTTTTTCCTTTGTTGTCGTTCTCTGTATAACATTAAACATATATGAATTAATAGATTGTTTGAAACATGTTATCTAATATTCTTAAGTATATTATTAATGAAAAAAAACCAAAAACTCATATTGAATAATATTTTTTCATTCACCTAATTTATCATTCTACAAATTTTCTACAAAGCTTTTACGCTTTTTTGCACTTAGATTAGAAATAATATTAATATTGACTTTGTTCATTTTGTGGATCTGCATGACATACACCAACCAATATATATTATTTAAACTTAAATATAGCTCAAATATATTAATTTTGTAAAGAATTGATAAAGAACTTGCCTTCTTTGCTTTTTTTAATGTGCTATCATTGTTTCGATCAACATTTTTGTTACTTGAGACCTTCGGAGACATTTGTATCGATATACAACCTGTAGCATTCAATATAGAAGTCATAAAATATATTTTACAAATAAATCAAATAATTTTAAGCCAAAAAAGCTCTGTCAACCAATGCATTTGTCTAATTAAACATATCGGTGCATTTAAAATATTAAACACACCAAGGTTTTAATTGTTTAGGTGCACCATCATGGAAAATTATTTTTTCAAAATAATTTTAAATTATTACGGTGCAATTTGTAAGGATAAATGCATCGAAATGATTTAACGATGTTATTTGAAAGAGTCGCGCTGGTGCGTTATATTACATCAAAACCAATGTTAACAGACTGGATAGAATAGAGAGTGTTATAATATTCTGTTGCGTTGTATTACGAAGGGAGCACTGAGGCATCATATTAGACAGGGTGCACATTGGAACATATAGCCATTTTTATAAAAAAGGAGACAACTTATTGGGTTTGGATCTAATTCAATAATTGATTCTTATATTTTACATGTCAAACACCCTATATGTAATAAGTACACAAACCCATTAAATATAAATCCCTAAATTGAAATACTCTAATTGTGAAGTGGTAGAGGAAGTTAACCTCTAAGGTGGAATTTTGCAAGAAGAAGCAAGGGTTTAAGGTAAATATTGATTTTTTTTGTTTTTTGTCTGACTTTTAATTAAATTTAAATAGGAAAGCAGATCATAAAAAAATTTACTATTAAAATCTATAGTAAATTTGTTATTATACAAGGGTTTTTATTTTATTTTTCTGAATTGTGAATAAATCTAAAAGATATTGTAAAATATTTTAACAATAAAATTTAAGACCTTTGCTATTTAAGGTTTTGAGTGAATCACCATTCCTTTCAACTTCTAATATTTGGTTGATCCAAAATATTTTGTAACTCTACAGTGCTCTCAGTATGTCTCTCTTGCAAATGACCTCTCTTTTAATTAAACCCTAATCAAAATTGTAAAAACAATTATTAGTAAAATAAACAACAAAATTTAAAATTTAAAAGTTTTATGATGCACTTTTTTCTTCTACATAGTTTTGTTGATCCAAAGTATTTTGTTGTTGCACAATGCTCGTGTCTCTCTTGCAAATCACTCACTTGAGATTTTGGGTGAAATAATGAAATGGTGAATAAATTTTTACTATTTAAAATACTTTATGAAATTATATTTCCAAAAATCAATTGTCGCCCATTTTTGAATTTTAAAAAAGAAAAAAAACACGAGTTTTTTTTTTTCTTTTCAGTTTCTCTACACAAGGTGTGTTTGATAGTCAAGCAAACCAATGCATTTATAAAAAAAGCACACTGAAATTTCTGGGGCGACACAATTTTTCAACACACCAACATGATACATTTTTTTGTTTACTTTTGAAATCTCGAAACAATGTGATTAATTTTTTTATTTTTTATTTTTTTATTTTTTATTTATTTAATTATTATTATTATTATTATTATTATTTCTAGGCAAAAGACTAAACTATTTGTATTAAAATAAAAAAGAAGAGTATGTACAAGAGGTCAAAACCTCTGAGAGCGCATGGACAGCTCCCTGACAAGAGATACAGACCATTACTGGTGAGAACATTGACATTTTTCTGTATCTAACAGACCATTTACAGTCAATAGAAAAAGATAATAAGACCTGTAAATGTCGAAAACTAACACTGCTTTTGTTCATACAAAAACATGTTGACTGGACATATAAAAAAACTTGCTGACTGGACATACAAAGACTTGCTGACCATGCAAGGAACTTGCTGACTGGACACAACAGAAATAAACAAAGTGGAACCGGGGAGAGAGGACACGCGTCCCGCAACCAACAGAGCGAAGGAGGCATCGAAAGAGCGAAGGTGGCGGACGACACACGTCCAAGAACCAGGAGCATGCTGGTCGAAGGTGGCAGCATAGCGGAAGGAGAACTGATGCAGATACACCCGCATCCAAAAACCAGGGCCGAGACGACCACTGCATGTTAACACGCCAAGAGCAAAAACCAAAAAAAAACCAGACTCGAAGGCCATAACCTTACCCTTTACCAGTTTCTTCTGCCATCTTGTCTTCCTCGGCCTTCTGCTCAGCAGCCTTCTGCTCAGCTTCCCACTCCTCTGCCTCACGCTCAGGGTCAAGCAGAAAATCGACCTCCACGCCGCAAGGAATATCCTCAAAACGCAGATAACCCGGAGGGAGAACAGGGTAAAGCCTAGCACCAAAGAAGCTCTCAGGCGGCTTATCTTCTGCTGGTAAATTCTTAGCCTTGGGGCTTGAAATTTCCATGTTGATTAAGCCGCAAATTTCTCGTAAGGCTTCATTCTGTTCTTTGGCATGAATGCCAATACTGTCATCATCAGGATGGCTCTGAGTGGAAGGCTGATAGGAGCTGTCCTCATGACTGCTATCCTGAGGGCTTTTGTTGGAGTTTTGCTCTGGCATGTCTAGAATTCCTTTACCCTTACCCTCGATGTCTTCTTCCTCTGTAAAGACAACAGTGATGAGAGCAGAGACAATCGGTCGATTAGTGCGCCGGATGTAACGAAAAGTTATCATCTGGACCGAATTGTCCGTGTCTGAGTCTAAATCTTCATAGCCCGGGGAGCTGGGCGAAGCTACTGTCAGTGGGGAAACTCTGCACTGGCTATGAACATCCCGACCCCCATGTTTCTTTCCCCTGCGTGGGGAAGCATGACCCCGAATTGGCATGTTAACTCTGCCAAATTTAAACACAGACCTCCAGTGATATTTCTCAGAAAAAGAAGGAGGCCAGCTAAGTCTCTGAGCCGAACCTCTGAAACTCAAAAGCACTACCCTAGCACTCCTACTCTCAACCCTTAAACCTACATTCCTCTGCAATTCAGAGCCTGAATTCTCGGCCTGCTCAGACAGGCGAATAACCCTGAAATCACAATTCTTAAACATTCTGGCGGCACTTCCCGATAAAGCTTGGTAGCTTGGGTAGAAAGAATGGCATTGAATGCCATTGAAGGTGGATTTAATGCTCAGCATTGATCACCAGGCTTCCGTCCCAAGGGTGCCGCGTGCCGGTCACGTGTCCAGGCATATGCGTGGTGTCACCCGCATCCGGGATGTTTGTTGTTTCAGTCTGCATATCTCTGTTTATGATTTCTTGGAAAAAAGCTCGTTTTGAATCAGAAGCAATGACCTGGGGGGAACCTTCCTGGTAAACCTTGCCAAGCTCTGCTCCTAGGTTTGCTAGGAAGTTAGCAGCTTTGTTCCCCTCCCTTCTGATGTGTTTAAAAGAAGTGGCCTTATTGTTCCGAAGCCAAGCCTGAAGAGATTCCAATCTTGTAGCCATCCTCCAACTTTTGCTGACCTTCTGTGCTGTAGATCCATGCTGAAGTTTTGAATCCATGTTGATGATGATTTGCGAGTCTCCTTCCACAATGAGGGGCATGAAACTATGATGATGAGCAATTTGAAGGCCGAGCCACAGGCCTTCCAACTCTGCTGCATTATTTGTATTCCACCCTATGGATCCAAAGTAGATTTTAAGTGGGATGCCTTGAGAATTTCTGATAACTCCTCCATATCCAGTTAAACCTGGGTTGCCCTTGGACGCTCCATCGAAATTAAGAAGGTAAGTATTTTTGGGGGGTGGAGTCCATTGCGTGAGCGAGTTTTTCCTTTGCATTGATGAAATGCCTGGAGCAGTCTTGGGAGTCTTTATCTGGAGTTGCCAATTGTTCCAAATTGCCTGCTCTTTATTGTTGGATGGCATATCCTCTTGGGACCAATCTTTGATCGAGAGAGTTTCCTGAATGTTTTGCTTGATGATGGTCCAGATTTGCTCCGGATTCAGCTTCTGATCTTTGAAAACTTTCCGGTTCCTTTCTTTCCATATATTCCACATGACTATGCCTGGAATGATCTGCCAGAGGGTGTTGAGAATATTGCTTTGATATGGTTGCTGAGGCCATGATCGTAACATGTTGTTTATGTCTCCCTGGTTTCTGATCACCTTTTGACAGCGGAAGGATATTTTCTCCCAGACTTTGCGACTGAGGGGGCAAAGGTGCATGAGATGGGCTGTTGATTCCTCCTCTGAGTTGCAGTTAAGACAAATTGAGGGTCCTACGAATTTCCTCTTCCTCAGATTGTCCCAAGTGAGAGTTCGATTGTGAGACAACAACCAAAGGAAAGTGGATATCTTCGGCCATATGGGAGGTTGCCAGATTCGCTCCCATAATTGATCTTTAATGTAGCTGCCTTTTATAATTAGGTGGTAGGCTTCCGTTGAGGTGAAATTGCCTTTCTCTGCATATCCCCATCTTAGCGAATCTGGTCCTTCCTTCTTGATTATTGTCCTCTTTTTTAGCTCCTCTGCTAAAGCTCTCTGAACCTCCTCTGTGCTGTGAGGTAAAATGTCTCGGGCCTCCTTCCATTCGCGATGATCAATTGTGTTATTAGCTGTCCAGAATTGATCGATCGTTTCTTGTTGAGTGAGGTTCTGATTAGGGATATCTTGGATAATGTTACTTATGCATGGTAACTGTTGCCATGAGTCTGTCCAGAAACGAGCTTCTCTTCCACTTTTAATTTCCCAGAAACAATGTTGTTGTATGAGGTCTTTGTTGATAATCGCTGAATTCCATATAGCTGAACCTTTGCTTATTTCTGTCATTCTTGCTCGTTCCTTCAATGGCAGGTTATTGGCATATTTCGCTGTCCAAATTTGTGCCCATTGTGCATCTGGAAAAGTTAGCCATTTCCACCAGATTTTGGCTCCCATTATTTTATTGCTGTGTTCCGGATCACGGAGGCCTATTCCTCCTCCCTTTTTTGGAAGACATGCCTTCTCCCATTTAACAAGTGCCCATTTCCTGTGAGTACTAGAGCAGCCCCATAGGAAGTTTCTCTGTAATCTTTTGATTGCTTTGAGGACCCATTTCGGGGCAGCAAGAATTGAGAATAGGTATAAAGGCATTGATTGCATGACTGCTTTGATGAGGATAAGTCTACTGGCTATGTTTAAAGATCTGAGAGTCCAAAGAGATAATTTGGCTTCTAGTTTTTCCAGGAGTGAGGTCCATGATGAGTGCTTCCTGGCCAAGTCAAAGAGAGGCGCCCCTAGATATTTTGAAGGTAAGGAGGCAATGGAGAAACCGAGGATCCGAGCTATAGCTCGTTGGGTTGTGGGGTGCGTATTGAAGAAGAAAATCTGGGATTTGACTGAGTTAATTAGGGTGCCTGAGGCTTTCGAGAAAAGTAGGAGCAGAGAGTTTAAGGTCCGGGCTTCTTGGATAGAGGGATAGCCAAAGAGCATGTTGTCATTGACAAATTGCTGGTGAGAAACAGTGGGGACTTGGTGGAGGGTGATGCCTTTAAGATTTTGGGTAAGAATAGCATTTTTAATGCATCTGCCCAGTCCTTCCGCCATGATAATGAATAGAAACGGGGAAAGGGGATCGCCTTGTCTAATTCCTCTGGAGGCTTGGAAGGTTGAGGTTGGGATGCCATTTATAAGAATGGAGAAAAAAGCAGAGGAGATAAGACTTCTGACCCATCTTATCCAAGCATTATCAAAACCAAAAGCATGTAAAACTTTTTGCATATATTCCCAACTTATGCTGTCGAAAGCTTTTGAGAGATCGATTTTGAGGAGCATACCTGGTTTCCTTGATTGCTTGAGGGAGTGGATTATCTCATGGGTAAGGATTATGCCATCCAGAATTTGACGCCCTTCCACATACCCAGACTGTTCTGGAGATATAATGTGAGGGAGTATTGGCTTTAGCCGAAGTGCCACCACTTTGGAGATAATCTTGTATATAATATTGCATAAGGCTATTGGTCTGTACTTTTCTGGCCTGTTAGACTCCTCCGATTTAGGAATTAGAGCTATGAAGGTGGCATTTAGACCGGGATACATCCACCTCATGCTGCGGGATTCTTCTACTACTTGCCATACTTCCCATTTGATTGATTCCCAGAAATAATGAAAGAAGTTTGAGGTAAAGCCGTCTGGGCCAGGAGCTTTACCTACTTTGAGGGAGAAGGCTACTGTTTCCACCTCCTGCATGCTGATCGGCTTGAGGAGCAAGGAGTTCTGCTCTTCTGATATTAGATGAGGGATGTGCTGCGTGATCTCTTCTATGGCTGCTGTACGATTTATATTTGGCTCCTTACCCATTTCCTTGAAGTGTTGAGTGAATTCCTGTTCAATATCTTCCTGGGTTTCCATTTTTTCCCCCTGCTCATTGATGATTTGCGATATATTATTTCTCATTCTTCTTTGGATCGTGGATCTATGGAAGAATTTGGTATTTTTTTCTCCTTCTTTGAGCCATTTGATTCTGGATTTTTGACGCCATAAGATTTCCTCCTGTTCCTCCCGTGCTAAAAGTTTGCTTTCCAGATCTTGTTCTTTTTGTGCCAGTTCTTCTGTACACCCTTCTAAAATGATTTTTTGTTGTGTTTGTTTAATTCCTGTAATTATCCGCTCTTTCTCTTTGAGGATATTTCCAAACGTGTTCTTATTCCATCGCTTGATTTCCGCCTTGAGCATCTTCAGTTTTTTTTGGAATCTCTCCATTTTTGAAGGCGCAGTTGGGTTGCTAATTTGCCAGACCTTCTGGATGAATTCTTTGAAGTCTGGGTGAGAAAACCAGAAATTTTCGAATCGGAATGGTCTTTTGATGTTGTTACCTGGCCGATTCCAATGCAATTCTATGGGCCAATGGTCTGATCCAGAGAAAGGTATAATATGCGCTGTGAACTCTCCTCCGAGATGAATGGCATTATCAGAAACCAGAAATCTGTCCAACCTGGACGCGATTTGTAGAGCGGCGCTCCTCTTGTTCGTCCAAGTGAAAATGCCGTTAGCTGTAAGAATGTCAATAAGCCAGTTATTATGGACGAAGTCTTTCAGTAAGGTGCCATCCCTATTGATTCTGCTTCTGCCTCCTTTTTTTTCCTCGGACGAGGCTATCATATTGAAGTCGCCTCCCAAGATCTAGAGTGGAAGACGCCTGCTATTATTAAGCTGAGATATAGTTTCTAGAATTGCTGCTTTTTGGGGACTTTCTTGTGGAAAGTAAACATTAGTTAAGTGACCATGAATGTTAGTGCCCAGGATATGAAACTCTGCCTGTATGAAATTTTTATTTGCATTCATATTATCTAACTGGATTTTTCCTGCATCCCAGAGGATTGCCAATCCTCCTGAGGCTCCTTGTGCATCTACCATGGTGACTTGTCCGCCTGGCCAAGCCATGGCTGCTATTCTTTCCAAGATCCTCGAATTGCATTTGGTCTCCTGTAAAAACAAGATGGTTGGTTTTTCTTCCATAATCAAATTTTTTAGTAGTTTTCCTTTCTTGGGGCCATTCAGCCCTCTAATATTCCAAGAGATTAACTTCATTGGGAAGTTTTGGGGTTGGAATTGAAATATTTGGTGAGTTTGGCATATCTGCCTAACTCAACCAAAACTTCACCTATCTTTATCGTTCTTTCTAAGGCTGTCTTGCGTCCTCTCTTCTTGCTGTCTTTGTAAATAAATTTACCATCCCACTGACTGCCTGTTTGAATTCCAAGTGAATATTTCTTTTGAGCTTTTTTCAATATTTCTACTAGATTATCCACTTGTGTTTCAGGGATTCTGTCAAAATTTCCTGTCTTGCATGCCAGCTCTAACCCCAGGAGATCCAATTCCCCCATATCTATTGTTTCACTGTCATCTTCCATAAACTGTGCTTCTTGTACTGTGCCTTCAGCTTGCTTCCCCTTATCTTGGGCGTGGGATGTATTATCTATCTCCATCTCTGGATTGGACCAGGTTTCTGAAGCCGCTTGTTCTTTTCTGCCTTCTTGGGTATTTATGGACGCTTCTGGCTGCTTAAGTTTGTCAGTTTTTAAGTTAGGTTCGGGTCTGTCCTGTTGTTCTTCATGCGATAAGGCTGCGAAGCTATTGCTTGTAGATGGCTTCGTCTTCTCGGTCTTCTCTGTTTTTTCTTTTGTGTTAGCAGGAGTCTTTTTGTGTCCACGTCTTCTATTATTTACTTTGGTGAACCCATCTTGTTGTTGTGGTTCTTGTTTGCTTGGGACATCCGGCTTGATATTATTCAGCGGGCAGTCTCTGTAGAGATGACCCAGAGTATGGCATCTTCTACAACGGAATGGGACATGCTCATAGTCTAAAACTTGGATCCAGTCGCGGTCTTCATGGAACAGGCGTATTTTATCTGGAAGAGGCTGTTTCAGGTCCATATAGACACAGATTCTAGCATATGAGGCATAGGTGGTATGTCGCACTGCCTTTGTTTCTTCTGCAACTTTAACAAAATCGCCTATCTTAGATCCAAGGGCTTTTAAAGAGTCTTCTCCCCAATATTCCCATGGGAGCGAGTACAAGCGGATCCAGACTGGTGCATAGCTTAGATCCTCAGTATCTGGGTTGAATCTAGCCTTCCATTCTCTAAGGAAGAGCCCTGCTGAGTTAAAGAAGTAAGGCCCTCCTTCAAAGACTCTGTTCCTGTCTTCAAGGCAGTTGAAAATGGCAGTAAAAAAACCTTTTGGACCTATTAAAAGGGTAATTTCCCCTTTGGGTTTCCATGTTCTGTTTAACCAGTTCCTTAATGCTCTCTCTGTAGGCCAAAGACCCATAAATTTGCAGATAATGGCATGATCTTGCATAAACTGAATACGGGCATTTATACTAGGTCCAGGTAATTCAACTTCTGGCATGAGCGCGGAAACAGGTTTGCAGGTCGAAGATCTTACCGTATTGTTCGCTTTGCTATTATTAACCGCTGTTTCTTCCTCGGCTACGCTTCGGACTGCTTCTTCATCATTGGTGACTTCCGGTCTTTCATGGTGCCCGCTGCCGTGCGGCACTTCGTTGCCCTCCCCCCTCGGGGAGTCCATTGGGTCGTAACGCCCAGACTCCTTCCAGGCAGAAAGCTGCCACTGTCAGGATGTTGTGCCAGAGAACAGGGCAGCCTGCAACCGCAGGTCTGAGAAACCCTAATCGCCTAACTTCGCCATTGTCGTCTAGCTCCTTCCGCTCCCCCTTTTGATCAATTATAAATGAATTATCATGTGATTAATTTTTTTAATGCAACATTGTAGTTTCTATTTAAAAGCATCGGTGCTCTAATTGTTATAAGAGCACCGAGTTAGTTGAATTCATTTTTATTTTTTTAATCGGGAAATAGGTGCATAGCGATGCTATTTTTTTAAATGCATTGGTGCGTTTTTTTAGAAGAGCAGCGATATGGCAACATATTTTTTTTTCAGAATGATGGAAACCGGTGCAGGTATTTTTTAAATGCCCTGGTGTTGTTAATGTTTTAAACCCATTGGTATGCTTTGATCTTATAAGTGCACCAGTTTGGTTTAAAAGCTATCTGAAATTTTAATTTCACATAAAATGGAATATTAATCTCAAATTATCCTTTAGAATGCATCCACATGAATTATAGTAGTTCATATACACTTTCTGCTTAAAGTCACCTTCTTCTTGAAAAATGGTTTGAAAACTATATTAAAATTCAAATTGTGGTTATATGGTTTTCGAGATTAATTTTTAGATATGCACACAAACTTTTATTTTTGATTTTTCTCAAATACAGGGACAAAATCTCAATAATAATTGCAAATGGCCAATCCTTCATATCCTAGCTCATTCCATATTGCTAATCAAAGTCCTTCACAAAGTTTTTCCTTTCCATCTACAGTAAGTTCATATTTTATTTATATTTTGATTATCTAATTGAATTTATTTATTTAATCCAAGTCAATTTAAATAAAAATGTGTCCAAATTTGTAGGATCCTGATTCAGAATTGAGTTTAGATTTATAAAATATTACTCCATATTTTCAAAAATGTTGGAAGCTCTTATCAAGAGCAACATATCACAAGCAATTGGTAGATGAAAATGGAAAGCCTCCTCACATTGCCAATTGGAACATGGCATCTTCCAGCCACAATCCTAGATCAACAATGGTAATAGTTGTTTCCTATAATGTAATGTCAACAAACCAATTGCATTGATATGCTTACTAATATCATTGATATTGTATTAATGACATTCAATATTTTTTGAAATTAGGATTCTAGTGATGATGAGCAACCCACCTAACATCGTCTAGAGCACCCTACTACAATTTCAACTTGAGAGAAGGTTGCATTAAGAGCAAGAATAAAAGAGGAAGCATAAAAAGAATGGTTAAATCAACCACCCATTCAATTCGCACTACGTCCAAATTCACCAATAATGAGTGACTACAATAATAATAGTTCTTCATCACAAGTTGGAAATGTAGGATGTAATCAAATAGAGATTGGTATGGATTATTACTTATGGGATACAACTGAAATGGAGGCAATATTGTTAGATGCATCCTAGAATGATGGGTGTTGGGACTCATAAATGTCATATTTTCATCTACCTTTTTCTTCACTATTCCTTACATTTCATCATCCCATTGACCTTTTATCATATCATCTTCATACATACATTTGGGTTTCACCTTCTTATTTTCCATTTTATTCATTTTTGTATTACAAGTGAATTTATGATTAATTATTAGAAAATATACATATTTTTATATATATCTCAAGA